>JAEVFN010000072.1:666080-820149 GCA_030449075.1 Murraya paniculata
TTCAGTAAGAAAGACGATGAAAATTGGTAAGAAGTCCAATGTAGTCAAGGGACAATGGACTATTGAAGAAGACAGGTAATCCAATTTTGAAATTTTTGCATGGTTAATTTTTACATTTAGCTTCCTAATTTTTCAAAGAAAAGTTGATAACTATATGCACAGGCTATTGATTCGGTTGGTCGATCAATTTGGGATAAGAAAATGGTCTCATATTGCTCAGATGTTGCCCGGAAGAATAGGCAAGCAGTGCAGAGAGAGATGGCACAACCATTTAAGGCCTGATATCAAGGTAAATGAACATTTAGACCCTCGAATTTATGATTATTTACAGTGCATGTGCAATTTATTAATTTGCATTTTCTTTTAATACCATTGCAGAAGGATATTTGGAGTGAGGAGGAAGATAAGGCGCTTATAGAGGCGCATGCAGAGATAGGAAACAAATGGGCAGAAATTGCAAAGAGGTTGCCTGGAAGAACTGAAAATTCAATCAAGAATCATTGGAATGCAACCAAGAGAAGGCAATTCTCGAAGCGAAAATGTCGTTCAAAATACCCAAGAGCCTCTCTTTTACAAGACTATATCAAGAGCTTGAACTTAGATGCAGCAGGTTCTTCAAAACACCAGAGAAAAAACTCCTCTATTATTAATGCCAATAACAAAAGCAAAGCAGCAGCCAAGAGTAGTCCTCCAGCTGCCACTGAGCAAGACTTTTGCCCTAGCGATCATTTGGTTCCGGATTTTGAATTCAGTGAGGTCCCGGATTTTGATTTCGATGACAAGTTGTTTGATGAGAATTGCAGCATTGATTCTCTAATTGAAGAAATGCCTTGTGCTCCTGTTGTTGATCATCAGAAAAGCTTGGACATGAAGGAGCCACCGTTGGATGTGCCTCCAGTGATGGAGTTTGAAGTGAAGAAGGAGCTGGATTTAGTGGAAATGATCTCTCAAGCCAATCTTTGAGTAACTATTGTTAGTTGTTTAACTAGGATTTAAAGATTCTTAATTTGTTGATTATTACTTTGTATTTGTTTTACAGTACTTTACGGTTAAATTTATATAATTGATAGAATAAGATACGGATCGGAAGAGTTGAAATTGTATCAAATGTTAATTTGTGTCATGTAAACTTCCTATACATATATATGGAAAGTCTTTTTACGTACATTCTCTGTCAGGATTTTGAATGATGTTTTCTCAAGTTTTTATATAGTTCGTATTATTAATTTATTATTTTGTTATTAGGGTTTTGACTTTTAAGATTGTTGTCATCTTAATTCTTAACATAGCTTCAAAAAAGTTTTAAAATGGAGTTTACTTAGACGTGCATGAATTACTCGTATAATGCCGTTCCAAAACATCTGAATTTATAGCGCGAAGCATTAATTGGATATTTATGGGTTTTGAGTTTACTTGGAATTAAAAAAAGTTTTCAATGATATTTACTGATAGGATGGGGCTACTTGCACTCTGGTAAAGACACTCATTCTATAAATAAATTTTTAAATTTTTATTTTTATTCAGCTACGTTTTGAAAATATCAAAATTATCCTCGAATTAAATATTTGTTATTATCAGTTTTTTTTTTTTCCTTTCTACAGTCAGAAAAGAAGTTTCTACATCTAAGAACTTAGTTCAAGTGATTGCTAAACTTATTATATGAATAAATGAAGACAATTTTTCAAGAAATAACTATCTTGTTCATATGAACGAATATTGAGGGGTATTTGATTGAACAAAATGTTTTTGTTTATAGGCTATCATTATATGTTAACTCAATAGAGAAAAAGTAATTGTAAATAATAAAGGTTCAGGATTTAAATTGATAAGATTAATAAAATAAAATTTTAGTTTATAGTATGGATGTAGTAAATGAATGTTAAGAGTAATATATTATTATTCAATTGAATATAATTATTCTTAATTGTAAACTCAATCAAGAACATTTTTGTAATATAAATATTAAATATTAAATGTTCAAAATGAGTGACTAGTAGCATAATACCTAATGAGCCACTCCATGGGCCTGGTTACCCATGTAAATAGGCCAGCATCGTGAAGAAAGGGTTTTAACGGCAGGCCATTCCAATCAGTGACTGCTTGCAGCTTTTATCTTTTCCAGTTTCCATGTCGATGACTTCGCTCAAGGCGAAATGAAATTAAATAAATGGGCAAAATTACATTTCACAATCAAACGAGGAACTAGCAATGAGAGATGAAGCATTGAGGCTTAAACTGAAAGGAAAACATACAATTCAGGAATTGAAAATTGTTCCATCTCAGAGCAGCTGATTTGCTACCGGTATAACTGTGGCGAAATCCACAAAAGAATGTATCATCTCAAAAGAAAGATAAAGAAAGAAACAAAAAGAAAAGAGATTACAAACCCAAAATACTAATTAAGTTCCTGACCTGACCTAAAAACAAGTTCTCAATGAACAACTTAAATTTTATCAACTAACAACCCAATTGCCAGGAAAAAATTCTCCACAAGAAATTTAAGCAGTCTTTGCCTTTGGCTTAATGCGCTTCACCCTTGAGTACAGGAAAACTCCAGCAAGAGCGATCCCAGTGCCTGCATCAATATCAGGAAAAACAATTTTCATAATTATAAAAGAAAAAATTAATGCAGGCATGAACAGGAAATTAAAAGTGTACATTCAAATGCAATGCTATCATACCAAGGGCATTGATAGGTGAGACCGGAGTTCGGAAGAACACAACAGAGCTCACAATGACCACCACCCTCTTCACACAATTGCCTACTGAATGGGTAACAGGGCTTACCCTCTGTAATATCATATAAGAGACCTGCACAGTCCAATCTGAATTTTTAGCAAGGAAGCATAAATGATTTATGCTTTTTAAGAAGGCCATGGCAAAGGATGAATTTAGGAGTTCAATGTCAAAGGATACTTCAGCTTTGAGTTGAATATGAAACTACGGTTTAAGAGCTTACACATCACATGAAATACACTAGATATGAATTTAGGAACAAAGAGGGAAATTCCAAAGAAATTCCAAAGGCTTCACCTGCTGATAAGCATGGTAACAGAGTGCAGCGAGAAGTGACCTTAAATAAACCTCTTTAAGATTCAAACCCTGCCATGCAAGATAGTGAATCAGACGCCAACTTGGATAGATTACATTTTCTAGAAAAGCCAAAAATTTAGTAACTAAATCAAGTTTAGCTATTTAGCAAAACTCACAGCAGACTGTAGGTATGCAGGGGTAAACGTGACACCTTCCATAAAGAGAGTCACGGGGATCATCAGGATGAAAGACATGACAGTTATTATCGAAAATAGGGTGATATTGTCCAAAGATTCCTGTTAAAAATAAGAAATTATATTTATGCACAAATTCAAACGGAAGAAAATGCACTAATACACATTTCATATATGCAACTTCTGATTAGATTGGTTGGTATCAATCATGAAAATAATTCGATGTATTATAACCACAATTACCGAACCATGCTCATTAATTCAAATCAATGTGGACAATGTAGATTACCTCTTTATTCACCATGACTTTTTTGCTAAGGACATTACGAGATTGGTTTGTCAAATTGGAAGCCATTGCACTCCAGAAACCAGCCCTGTTCCACAAACCAAAAGAAATAAAGTCATATAAGATCAAATAACAAACATTTATATTGATTATTCTACCAGGACAGAATTGGAATCATACACATGGCAAAAAGAACCTCATCCTGCAACATATATATATATTTTTTTGGTAAGCAATAATTGGAAACACAATGAACATAAAAATTCTTACCAATTAAAAGAAACCTCAGTAACTGATGCAAGCGCAACACCACCCATAATAGGTATTAGAGAACCAACCACCCAGAGAGTGGGAAACTGTATCAGCAAGATCATAACAAGAATCAACAACAAGCAGCCAATAGCATGATGCAACAAAATGTGAATTTATTGTTCCAGTATAAATACACATGCATATGTACTTATAACTGGACAAAATCCCTGCCTATCAATTTAATCTGCATCCATATCCAGCATACCTCCCCTAGAAACATAGCAGATAGGAGAACAGAGAAGAATGGCTCCGTAGCCTTAACCGTGTGAGTGAATGAAACAGCCACTTTCCCTAGGCTCATATTAGTAAAGAGGTTACCCAATGTGTGCACCAATGCAAGTGGCAAAATAGCTGCAAGCTGCCAATACAACATACAATAAGCATCAGCTCAAAAATAAGGGGGGAAACAAAAAATTCATCCAACAAGATGATCAAGTACCTGGGAGCTGCTAACTTTCGGTCTATACAAATTAAAAGTCCACAACAACAAAACTAGTACAGTTCCCACACCAAACTGACAAGTCGTTACAGTTACTGGAAAGTGATAAACCTTCAGCACCTATTCACAATCAATTAATAATCAGTTAATCATTCTCCAAATTCTAAATAATCTCGCTTGCTAAATCGTAAAGCAACCAAAAGCCTGAATATAAATCTCAGAAATTGAAAAGCAAATATAAAAAATTAGTTAAAAATCGAACCTGTTTGTTGTAAATATTGAAGAAGATATTGAACAAGTACCACAGGCCCATCAGCAGGAGAACTTCTAACTTCCTAGCCAACTCAGTCGCCTTCTGTTCCTCACCGCCGGCGCTCTCCGGCACGGCCGTGGCCGTAATCATTTGTAAACGGCCTGCGGTATCGGGATCCCGCAGCGGCACGGCAGTCCAAGGCCGGAACATGGAGGAAGGAGTGGAGGAGAGGGACCAGGATCGGCGGATAGGCGGGACGGCGGAGGGAGAACAGGAAACGACATTGGAATCGTGTCGTTTGGAACAGAGAACGACGTGGCCGAGCCCAGGGTTTGTAGTCGTAGATAATCTTCGAGGCTTCAGGAGAGGAAGAGCAGGGGTAGCCGTGAATGCAGCAGCGCTTTGCATATTTTCGGAGATCTGAAAATGAAATAAAATCGAAGCAAAGCGCTGCGTATTTGAAAATGAGAGACAGCAAGCGCCTTGTTTTCAGTTGACGTTGGAGAGTCCGCCGAGGCGAGGTTGGTGTAACAAACAGCTAGTGTATTTGAAAATCAATTGACAATTTGATTTTTACTTCTCTCCCCTTTTTTTTTTAACTTTCCTCAATAATAATAGTAATAATAATAATTGAAAAAGTTGAGAGAGAGAGAGAGAATCGCACCGGTCGGCACGGATATTCTAATGTGCGACCGCGGGTGATTTTGTTTTATTTATTTATTTCTAGGATCTTCAGGCAAAGTGTCTTTTTTTTTCCTAAGTTTTTTTGGCCGGATTAAAGAAGAAAGTGATGTGCAAGCAGATCTTTCATCGCGATTTATGAGTGCGGGGTATCAGCACCTTAGTATGTAGAGGCGTGTCCAGTGTGGCTCAAGATCTTAAGCTGGATTTTAAAGACGTAACGCACCCATTACGCATCCATATTTGACCAATTTAACACTTAACAAATATACATTTATACTCTCGAGATGCTGTTATAATGCTTGGGCCTGTACAATTTAACACTTTTAACTCAAATGGTGTCACCCCTTAATTAAGAGGGAGTCTGTTACATTTGATTTTCAAGACCGTTCTTAAGTAGTATTTTCACCAACCAAGATCATTTAATCAGATTTAACACTGACAGTAAGTTACTAATGGGCTTTTGGTCTAGTCGGGTTTGAGTTTCCATCGAAGCATTACAGAAATTAACTACAGTAAATCCGGACAAGTATTCTTCAGAACATAGTATTATTGGTCTTAAGCTCGTCAGGCTTCATTTATCATCATGGCTTCTTAAGCAACATCATTTGTATTTGAGAATCATCTACCCAAATATTAATTAATATTCATAAATAACAAGATAAGAGATTTTTTTTTTCTTATAGAAGGATAAGAGATGTTCTATCAACCTTCTTCAAGAAATCTTCTCATAAAAAACCAGCATAACTTCATCTCCTCATCCACTTCCATCAAAAAATCTTCACGCAAAAACTAGGTTTGTCTAAATGATGATATTAACATTATAATTTAAACTCATTCTTTCCCTTCTGGATAATGAAACTGCAAATCCTTAGATACACACCAAAACACAACACATCTTCAGGACAAGTATACTTCAACACTTGCGGTCCTCATTACCTTGCAGACGGGACAGGCGCCTATAAGCCCTTCACAGTCTTTACACAAACACAAGTGTCTGCATGGCAAAAGCAATATAGAGACTTCCTGGATGTTACAAGCTCTACAAATCATCTGCATCTTCATGGAACTAGAATTTCCAGAACCACCTACAACACGAACATAATTCAGATTAGTGTGAGATGCTGCATCGTCTACCTCACTATCTCCGCAACCCTCCTTCATATGCAAAGAACCTTGTGCCATGGCCTGCTTAAGATTGTTCTTCAATGCATTGACTACAGACTCGTTATATTTTGCTTTGTAGTGCCAAGATTGAACTTCCATGCTAACCTGCTTTATTTTTTCCACTAGTTCCTTGTTCTTGCAGTTCATGACCTCTATTTCCATCTCCTTTCCGTGTAGCCTCCTTCCAACTTCTTTTTCTATGGCACTGAGAAAAGAATATGTGTGTCTTTGCTTCATTTCCCTTACACCCTTTATCATGTTTCCTTCCTGTATCAAACAAACCAAGTAAGAATTGGCTGCAGAAGCTATCAGCCTATCATGTAGCTCTGTAGACTTAATTAAATGCAATGTATTATATCCTATTCCATTAAATTTGAAAAATGTTAAATTGCTCATGGCCATGCTTTTTTCATTATTAGGCTACTGTCATTTAGTTGAAGAAGACAGCGGGCACATTCTGCCTTTGCCAGTAAAAGATAACAACAACACACTTCATTATAATTTTGTGGAACTTTAACAGTTGGCAAAATGATTCTGACTGGATATCTAGATTATAAAAAAGATTATAAACCTAAAAAGGTGATGACAAAATGACGAGAGATGTTAAGAAACTGATGGGAATGTGATGAGAATTTGAGAAAGAAAGGCGATGGGAACATTGTGAACAATAAGAGAATTGTTGAGAACGCCGTGAAAAAGGGACGAGAAATGATTAAAAACAAAAAAGAAAAAAGACAAGAAATGTCAAGAAAGTGATGTGAATGCGATGAAAACGTGTAATGAGAATGTGACGAGAAATGTTGAGTCTCTAAAACCAATAAGATTTTTGCATCGAAGATATTGAAGGTTGTCTCTTTAAAATCAACAAGCTAAGTGACTACAGTTTGATAAGCCAGCACTTAACCATCTCAAGTTGGACTGATTGCAGAGGTCAATGATTGGTCGTGACATAATATGTTAACTACTTTAGCCGCAGAGGTTTCAAGGGATTGAAGAAACAGAAGCATCAAAATTATCCTTTTGTCATGTGGAATCAGATTATCACCTGCACTCTCATGTATTGATCAAATTCTTCCTTCTGACGGTCAATCTCCAGCTTAAGATTATCACCAAGGGACAGTATATGAGGAATTGCACCAGAAATATTTTCACACACAGAAGTAACTGAAGAATTGCGTTCATCATCCTCATACGAAAGTCTAAGACCAGTTGATACAGGGTTTGGATTCATAATGCTGCAATGCTGACCACCTTCATCTTGATGCAATTTATCATTCAAAGATATATAGTGCTTTTGCTGGCTGGAAATAGATTCAACCTCCCCGCTTCTTTTAACTGGCCGCTCCACTGTAGTTGCATGCTGATTCCCCGTGAATTTTGAGGGACCAACACCGCATCCAACTGGAACAGCGACAGATTGCAACATCCGTAATGAAATTAGATCAACCATACAACGCTTTGGAGAAGGAAAAACACACACTTACAATAAATTATGTATAAAGTGAATGAAACGAGATTTGAAGGCAAGAATACAAACTGAAATTTGCAGCCAGAAAAGCATGAAGACCGATGGCAAACATAACAAACAAAAGGAGAATCACTAGATGATGAGATAGCATCCCCCAGCAGGGAGAAAATGATGGAGAACAAAAGCAGAAAAGTGAATGAGATTTCCTAAACAAATTTATCATTCAACAAAAAATAATTACCCAGATTCACTTGGTTGATTGACTGCTGCAGCCAGATTAGGTTCATGGCATGCTATGCAAAATTCAACTGATAAGGCATTTGCAATGCCGCATCCCTTACTTCTACTCACATGCCAGACAGAAAATGAAGCTAATGGTCTTAGCGATGAGGCAAGAAATTTTTAACCAATAAACAATAAAAAAGTATAAGCATATGTTGTTTACGAATAATCAAAATTAACCAAACTCCTAAAAGCGATGTTATCCAGAGTGGTCACTAAATGAAGAGGCTTCCTAGAAACAAAAAACACGCACCCAATATAAAATGCCGGCAATTACCACCACTGACTTTCTAATTACAAAATTTATGATCGCCAAATTGCAATCACCAATAAATATACTCACCATCTCCAAATAACTGCAGCTGCGGTAATGCATTTGAATTGAATTGGAATTGATTAGCTGCGAGATAACCAGGAAGCAAGACATTGTTGTTTTCACGTCTGATCATTTTTCTGACAACAACCAAAAACACATAATTTTCATTAAACCATTATTGCACACTAAAAGAACTTTACCATACATGAAAACAACCAAAATAAAGATCGAATGAATTTGGAACACAGGCATAAAAGCTCACAAATGCGTGACGCCCAGCCCAGAGAAGCTGAAAGCACCCCTCAACTAATGCAGCTATTTAATCAAGTCAAGATGACATTTTTCTTCGTATAATTTTCCTTACTTTCTGACCAACCAATCAGACATTGGAGTTCATGGGAACCCACGACTCCCATTCCCTCAAAGAAGCGAACTTTGTCATAAAAATCAAAACTTTATGAAAAAAAAGAAAGAAAAAAGACGGTGGGTTTCCAATAAACCAAAAACGAAACAAATACTAACTAAAACTTAAATATAATCATAAACGGCTAAAGAGAATAAAAACAAATACCTCAAGGCTGATGAGAATGGAGCAAAAACCGATGCAAAGAAGAAGAAGAAGAAGAAGACAAAGAGGTTGCTAAGAGGATAGAAAAAGAAAAAACATCATTGATATTGATGATGATGATGATGACGGGTGATGGTATTGTTCGTGGGGGTGGTGATGATATAGATGAAAATACAAAAGTATGGGGAAAAAGAAAAGAATGGGGTGAGTGGTTAAGGTTAAGGCCAAGAAGAAAACCGATGAATATGAAATTGATTCCTTTTCCTTCCATCTGTAAAACTGTACCATTACTTCTTGTTGTTGGTGTAGTTGGTGTTGGTGTTGGTGTTGTTCTCTTTCACCTCGTCAGCTTTCTTTTCGTTTTCCTCTCCCACCAGTAATTTCCCCCCTTTTTTTTGTATTTTACTTTCTTTTTTTATGTTCGATTGGGTGTCAATTGACCAAAATGGGCTTTGCGTTTGAGAATCTTTCAAAGGGATGTGCGGTTGGAAACTTGGAATTTTGGATGGTGCCTGATGAAATAATTATTTGCTTTTCTTATTTTGGAAGTTGTTTGAAGCTTATTTTTCTCCAGCAGCTTGGCTCCATTCTATAATTGTGCCCTTGTTAAATGCATTTGTAATTATTTTCTGTGGACAATTTATTATTATTATTATTATTATTATTATTATTATTATTTTAGTTGAGATTAGTATATTACAACATGGATTGATATTGCCAATTTTTTAAATTCATAAAATTATAGAGATCATAATTTTCGCTATTATTCTCAATTTACTTATGGCATTCAAAGTTCAAATTTTTTATTTTTAACACAAGATATTTTAGCATATCAAACTAAACAACACTATATCTTACAAGTTTATAAATATGTACAAATGAAAATTAATATGTTTAAAAAAATGAATAGATAAAGCGGTTGACTCGTTAAGGATTTCCTTTCTCCATTAGCTTTTATCGATTCAATTATTTGAAGACATAAAATATCCAATTTCTTTCTTCAAATCCACCTAACTTGAACTAGGAGTAGCCATTGATTCGATCACTCCTTGCACGATATCCCTCAATTCTTTTAAATATTATTATTATTTTTCTTCTTTATGTTGGTGGATTCGAGATGGAGACCGACCAATCATCTAGGTTAGCAAAATAAATTATGGATTAAACAAATAAAAGGGTGTGGGGAGGGAGAATCAAGAGGTCCAGGAGCGTATACGTAAAATAAAAAAATGTCGCTGCAGACAAGGCAGCAGAAATGGCTCAGCTCAGTTATGTAATGGCGACTCTTTCCTGTCTCATCATCTCATGGGCTTACCTCACCACACTCATGTCTCAACACAACCCACGTGGGTTCCACTCGGCTTTGTTTCTGGCTCACGTTACGTGTCAGGTTCATTAGCTTAGCTAATTGTGTCGTACTCGACTACTCGTACTCATTCACGGCTTTGCAGAGTCGCATGGACCAGGAAAAAGAAAGCTCCATAATGTAATTCACGGGCAGCTTCAGCCTTCAGATTTCAGACTCCGTGTCTGCGTCCTCTCTTTTTCTCTTACGGTTTTTCAAAGGGAAAACAATAGCGCCCGGCCCTCCAATATTTGTCATCACTGATGTTTACCCCGGGTCAAACCCGAGTTAAGTCCCAAAAACGACGCCGTTTTAATGATGAACTTTTTTAATTCGAGCACTGTGTCGAATATTTACTTTCTCGGTTTCTCCTTCAATTTTCATTTCAACTACAGCAATCCAGCTACAAAACCCAAGTGCAGAACCCCTTAATTGTTTTTGTTGTTTTGGGCAACTGGATTTAATTTAGATAAATGTGAAAAAATGATACCTCAAATTGCAATGGCTATGAACATTGTCCCTCAGAGTTGAGTTTCAACTTTTACCGTGGAGATTTGTTTGGTTCCTCAAAGTTGAGTTTCAATTGCAAGTGGGCTTTGCTATATGCCTCTGTATCTTGTTTGATTACTTGAGAAATTGCATTACATGAGAGGTTCCAGAACAAAAACATCAAGTCACGCAATAAGAACTGAGAGAGCTAGAGATATATGCATGTTATAGAAAAGAAAAATTAAAATTAAGTATGATTTAGTATTATTTAATTATGGTCCATGTGAAACAAGGTAACGTATATGTCTCTGCATCTTGTTTGATTACTTGAGAAGTTGCATTACATGATTCCAGAACAAAAACATCAAGTCACGCAATAAGAATTGAGAGATGGCTTTGTGAGTTGATGTGGCTATTGCGTGATGGGGAGGCGTGCTTTGTTGTTTGAGTTGCTTTGTGAGTGCTTGTTGTTGTGTGACCGGTGGCAGAGGTAGTGGTGGTGGCTAGGCACGCGTGATGGCTGTGAGTTGTAGGCGATGGTGGCTGTGAGTTGTGGTTAGAGACCTCGATCAATAGTGGCTGCGGAAAGGAAAAATAACTTTGACTTCAAAATTGTGAGTTTTTGATTGTGAAAAGTAAAATAGCTTCGACGTCAAAACGGTGAGTTTTTTGCTTAATCAAAACGGTGAGTTTTCGATTTGGGATTTAACTCGGGGCGCAAATTGGGGGAAATAGCAATTTCGTTTGTCGTAATATACAAACAAGTAGCAATAACTAATAAACATATATCCTAAAGATTTTATTAACGAACAGAAAGAGCCCCGTTTAATTCACAAATATGTTTGATGCCGCTAGCTACAAGTGAAAAACAGTAATAAGGAGAGATCCGCGCATGCCATTTTTCAATTGTTTAAAATCTACTTTTTATTTTAGACACGAACCCTTGGGTGTGAATTTTATTCTTACTTGAGAAGTAATCAAAATTTTATACTCAAAATGCAATTGTTTATGGGCTAGGCCCATTTTTTATCCGTCAAAAACAAGTTCAGGCTCAATAGCCGCCTAATCCAGAAACGCTCCCAACCCATCATCATGTCTCACAATTCCAAAAGCGCCGCCCTCCGTGGCATTCATAGATTAAATTTTAAGATACTCAGCGGCCAACGCCTGACCTCAACGGCGTGGCGACAGCCACGTTTGAGGCCAGAAATGCGGCGTGAGTTTCCAGGTAAGGAGAGAAACGAAGATGAAAATATTCCACGTGTAAATTTCTCATCCATTATCGGGGGAAAGAAAAATCACATGCACCAATCCAAACACCCTAAAATATCCATAGCACCCGGATCCGCCCATAATTACCCTCACATCTTCACCCTTCCCAAGCCAGCAAAATGGGGCTAAATATGTAACGTCAATTTTTAACAACACTGATAATGTCTATAAACTGTCAAACGAAAACATAACCTGCAAAAGAGGAGCGAACAGCCCAAGTCCCGAACATTTCTCATTCTTTCTTTCGCTGATTCGCTCCTTCTTCAGAACTGAAGAGATTTTAAATTGTTAGAAATACAAAAAATGCGTGCTTTTGATTTAAGTAGTATTAAAGTTTCTACTGAATTTAATGCGACGAGGAGGAGGAGATGTTCAAGTTATAATAATTCCGTGGATTTAGAGTACGGAAGGAGAAGACGAGTTGGTTGGGGTTGTAAAGATCTTACGAGAACGCGCGGAATTGTAGCCTGTGTCCGCGGAGGAGGAGGAGAGAGACTGAGTTGGAGTGCGAGTTCGTTTTTGTCTCGGAGCCAAACTTATGCACTCTTGAAGCAGCAAATGGAGGTCGCTGCCAAAACTGAGGTTTGGTGTCTACTGCATTGCATTTTGTAATTTTGTCATTTTTAATATGTTTCGCGATACTAGCACGTTCTTCATTTTGTTGTACTTTTTACGGAGGCGCGCGCCGTTTTCGTGTTTGTGCTGCTGAGGATGATTGAATTGGTTTCTTGACGAGTTTGCTCTGTTGATTTCAGGATTACAAAGAAGCGGCACGAATACGTGATTCATTGAGATCATTTGAGGAAGCGGAGCCAACTTTTCAACTTCGGAGGTTACTGAAAGAGGCTGTTGCTGAGGAAAGGTTCGAGGTATCCAATTGCGAATGATTAACCCATACAACTGTATGTGGTTTTCCTTATTCATGTTTATGGTGATCGCTAGCAAAATCTATTAATGCAAAGTGTTAGGCAGCCATTATTTAGTAATGATACTTGTGTAGCTAGCTTCTCTTTATAATGGATTCCAATATTTTTATGATATTGGTCGGTTTTGAGAGATATGATGGGTAAATTGTTAGCTGCTACGGTATAGTAATGCTTTGATGTGTGTTGTCGGTTTCATGTTTACCACCTTCCTGATGATTTGTTCTCTGTTATTGAATTCTTTGCCAGGATGCTGCTAGGTACCGTGACAAATTAAAGGAAATAGCACCAAACTCTCTCTTGAAATGTTTGAGTGATGCAACAACCTTGGTACGAAAAGATCCAATTTATTATTGCATATATTGCCTGCTGTCTAAAGGGCCATGTGATTTGTTTTAGCATGTGTTATCAAAAAATTTTCTACCTGGGATGTCCCTCCTTTTTATAATAATCTGTTTAAGATACGCTACTGGCTACGTATTTTAGTATGGGTAAGTTAGAGGCCTTTCTGAATTCTTGATGGACCAGTTTTTGGCATATGATGATCTTTCAGGGGATAAGGGTTCAAGTTAGAAGTGTGTACATTGAGGGCCGCAGTCAACCTTTGAAGGGGCAGTACTTTTTCGCATATAGAGTAAGGATTACCAATAACTCAGATCGTCCTGTTCAACTTCTCAGACGGCATTGGATTATCACAGATGCGAACGGAAAAACTGAAAACGTCTGGTGAGTTATTCTTCTTATTTTCTTTCCATTTTATCTTTTCTTTGCCTTATGGGCATGATAAGAATAATATAGTTTCTCCTTGCTTTTCCCTCTCTTTCCAATATGAATTTGGTATCTCTGACGTTTTTTGCAGGGGAGTTGGAGTCATTGGTGAACAGCCAGTTATACTTCCTAGTACCAGTTTTGAATACTCTTCAGCATGCCCTTTAAGCACTCCGAGTGGCAGAATGGTAAGATGGGATAGTTCTGCATTCTTATGTCCTTTGCAACTTGTTAAACTTAAAATCCCACTGTAGTTATGGATTAAAGGGGTTAGATTTGATGTCTCGTTTCGACACAATTTTCCTTTTAAAACAAGGTATGCGTGGTCCATCATGGCCACATGCCATTGTGATCCAGTTTTTTTTTTTCCCTATGTTTTTTTTAAATAATTTTTTTGGGTGAAATTTAATAGATTCTCAATGTTATCCAAGGTGGCAGATGAATGTTGCCGTCTTCTGAACTTAGAATCTATATTTTATTCATCAACTCTGTTCTTGCTGTTGTTGGTTATATGTGTTTTAGCCATACCTTAAAGCCAAGATCATATTATTGAAAAATATCCAAGAAATTTAAAAATGTTTCATTGGATTGCAATGCAGGAAGGCGATTTTGAGATGAAACATGTTGATAGACTAGGTTCACAAACTTTTAATGTGGCGATCGCACCATTTTCTCTATCCACAATGGGTGATGACAGTGATTCTTTCTAAAAATGGTATTAGGCTTCTCCGTGGAGGGGTTGAGGCGCCATGTCCTTGTTATGGTTGATTATTTTCAGAATTATAAAGCAGTCATTGCAGTATGTAAGTGTTTATTGGTCTATAATCTCTTCAATTGTTTCACAGCAAGGATCAGATGTAGCAAACTTCCAAAAGAAATCAATTATTAATATGTATATTATAGCCTCTACTGACTTCATTCGTTCTCTCCGCCGTAGGGGATGAAATTCAGACATCCCTAAAGTTGTATATGAAACTGCATGGCTAATTATAATCTGAAAAGCATCCATACTCTTGAGTATATGAAGTGCACCACAAATGAATTTTCTGCTTCTGTTTGCCGCTATTACTGTGTCTACCTGGTGATTTGGGTAGATCTCAACATTAATCAACATGTCTTATTGAATAATTGGCAAACATGTGAAGGTAAAAATGAATTTATACATATTCCTCAGCTCATTACACAGTGTTGCATTTTTATTTCATGGATAACTTACCAGCCTAATTGGACCTTCCTTTAAAATGCTCTTCAAGTGGCCCTCGTATCTTGCATTTGCATTTGTTATTGGTTTTGTTTTCCAGTTGTGTTCCTAGAACATCAAATTGTTCGAACAGCTTCAAACAAGAAGTCATTGCAGTGTATATCCATCGTTGTCATTTTTCTAATATCTGATTCCGCTATCCACATGAAAATATTTAATAAATGAAGATTGAGATAAATATATATGTATATATATATATATATCCTCAGCAACCACAACCAAACAAAGCACAGGAGTAAGTTTGTTGCTTAGGATGGTTCATGGTTGCTTCCCTTGCTGCATCTGCATGCACAATAATTTGTCTCTTGCTATTCAGAATTTATTGCTGAAAACAACGGAACAAAACATCATAGTTGGGGGTGCCATTATCAGTACCGATAGTTCAGAAGTACACCCGAGCGAGTGACTAAACGAGACTCCATCCAAACCTCAACCAACCGCTTGTTTACCTGCAGGCAACTCAAGGACGATCCCAAGTATCATTTTTCTTTCTCTTTCTTTTTAAGGGAAGGGTATTTTAAAAATTATTTACCAAAGAAATACATCTCGTCAACTGGGTAACCGATTCCCTTTCTGAGTCTGCAAACATTATCAGTACCATTAGCTCAGAAGTAAACCTGGCTACCTTCATTTTTTGTTACTAAACATGAGAGGTAACTTTTCAACTCTCTTTCTCTGCCTACCGAATCCACGTAGAATCTATGTTTTGAGTTGTTATGGTTAATTTTTAATGTTCACAGAAACAGTTCAGTGTTTTAAACAAGGGATATATATATATTTGAAAAGTAATTTTGTGTAGAATTCAAAAGCTCGTGAAAGCTATTTGATGGGGTTGTCTAAGATTGTCATTCAGTTTTGCAAAACTCTGTGCATCAGCATGTTAACAATATGTTTATACTAACCACAAATTGGGGTTATGATGCTTTTAAAACCGTCACGCTGTAGTTGAGTGGTGGTTTCATCTTGGCAGCTGGCTCATGCTTTTGTAATGTTGTAACCAAATATGATCGGCCGTATAAAACTAATGCACCTCTTCTCTTCATGCTTATGATGACTCCCAGAAAACTTGCTTTGAGTGCTAGCTTGGGAAACCAAATCAAGTTGGAGACTGAGCTTCTCTTCCAGAAATCTTGTCTCTCATATAAACATGGGTTCTTCTCTTATGATCTTTTGAAAAATTACTTGAGAAAGCTGCTTGGTTTTGCTCAGAGTGGAGCTGCTACAAAAAGACAGCCGGTTCCACTCCACCAAGTTTTTTATGGCTTCCGGAGGTAACGACTTTGAACAACACATTGTTGATTCTTGTGCAAGTTTTGTTAATTTATAGTGCTATTATTAGGAAATTCCCATTTTGTTGCTTGAATATACTATGCATTGCCCCGTTACCAGCGTAACTTGTTGCTTTTGCCCATTTTGGTGTCTTCCTTGGTGGCCAAGTTTGTTTGAACATTTGCACGTCATAATCAACTAACTATGAGTTTAAAATGCGCGTATTCAAAATTAAAAATGAACGTATTGAGATTGACCCATTTGTTTAATTTCTTTTATATGATTGGAATCCTAAAATATAAACTCCAGAGGAAGGGTTTTTTTTTATTGGGTGCTACCGACTTGTCACTTTTTCACCTTTGATTTTACTTTTGGTTTCTTTATTCTCTGTTTTCTGTTCAAATTGCGAAAGTGAAAAGCGATTAAAGCTGGCGATATATGTGTGCGTTGTGTTTTCACCTTTGTATTTTCTTTTTCTGCAAACACAATATATGGTCCTGTTACAAAGCTGCTGGTGCTGGTGAGGGTGGACACTGGACAATTAACGTGTGACCTACACGGCCGTATAATTTTCATTTTTCACCCCAATTCCACCATCATGCAAAACGACGCGCTTCGCGCTTAGTTGTACTTTCCAATTTTGCATCTCCAAGTCCCCCTCAGCTGGGGCCCACTATACAGCCCCTACGCTACTGCTAGCTTAGCTTTTGAAATGCAACCAATGCACGAGAGACACGTTGCTCTCAGAAACCTAAACGCGAAATGTATTTACTTACCAATTACCCATATTGGTCGCCGGCTCGGTCCATCGCGCCAGGACCAGGAGTCATAACTGGGCCCCACTAATTGGCTGTTTTGCCTAGACTCTTGCTTCAACAAAAAGTTAACACCATGATTGCCAATCACCGTTTACATTCAATTAACAACCAAATCATGCCCCATTAGATCCAGGCAATCAACCAAAATTGGTCAAAATGTGGGGGGCTTCATCATTGATCATGGTACTTCACTTTACCTCATCATTTTCCAATCACCAGCTCAGGCCCCAAAGAAACAGAACAAAACAGAACACACTTAAACCATGCTGGTACATTACTCGAAAAGCATCTACGAATTCCGACACAAGGTCCAAATACAGTATTCTCTCTCTCTCTCTCTCTCTCTCTCTCTCTGATAGTCCGATCCGCTCCTCTCTCTCTGCACTTCTCTGTATTCCCAGTAATGTTATTGATATATTAAAATACTTAAAAAGGCTGGAAATCCAAGAAAAGGTGACAAACAAATGTATTTTTTATTTTTTATTTTTTTAAATTTGCATGGGTATACTATGTTTGAGACTACGCAAAACAATGCTCTATTTTACGAGATTTCTTTATAGTTTTTTTTTTTTTAAAATTAAAAAAAAGAAGCTTATTCTGAAAGCCCACGGTTCTTTTATTAGTAGTTCTTTGTAAAGCAAAGAAGCAAAGCATCTCCTGTTACACACCATCACATTTATCTTGCTTTCCCTTGCAAGTATCAGCCTTTCCTTCCTTTAGAATTTAGCTGCTAATTAATTAACTAATTAAACTCAACCGAAAATCATGCATTTTATATGTTCTTTTGCAAAAACATTCTTAAAGTTTGGAATCTCTGCTAGCCTCTGTCAGTCATTAAAGGGGTCAAATTCATATTAGCTTTTTTTTTTTTAAATTTTCTTTTCCATATTTTAGAAGTTCTCATCTCATGTGCCCGAATCTTTATCAACTTGTGGCAAACTCATAGTTATATACTTTTTTCAAGTTTATTCTAACGCCATTTATTTCTTGATAGACATTGTGCTCTGGTTTTAGCCCTTGCCAATTTCACGAACACTTTTAGATATTGGTTCTTCATTTTCTTCTCAAAAGTGAAGATTTTGAGAGAGTTTCGGCACAATCCCTGTTAATTCTAGTGAAGTGATTAATAATAATCCATATGACTTACAAAACAGGTTCAAAATTGTCATGGCATCCAGCCCTGACAGTTGATACAACGACCTCAGATTACTGGTTCAATTGGAGGGTCATGTTATGTGCCATTTGGGTATTTATTACTATGATTCTCTCATCATTTATTATATGGAAGTATGAAGGCTTCCGCAATTCGAATCGAGATACTGGAGAAACACAGCAGCCAGAAAAGGCAGGATTTTTGTATGAAGATGAAACTTGGAAGCCTTGTTTGAGAGGAGTCCATCCTGCTTGGCTTCTGGCTTTTAGAGTTATTGCTTTTGTTGTTCTTTTGATATTGCTTGTAGCCACTGCTCTTGTTGACGGAGGCAGCATTTTTTACTACTACACTCAGTAAGTTTCTCTGAAAAGAAATGTATTCAATCTGTATCAAATTCTCTTCCTTTTTTTTCCCCTCTTTTTGACATATCTAATGTTTATTGTTTGCCGATAGGTGGACATGTACGTTTACCGCAATTTATTTTGGGGTATGTCTTATAGCTTCAAATTGTTATTGGATTCTATCATAAGTTTCTCTTATTAATGCTTCTGTTTATGTTGTGTTTCCTTGTAGCTTGGGTCATCGCTCTCTGTGTATGGATGTTACCAATACCACAAAAACCTTGGCGGCGATAAGGTTGATAATGTGGAGGGAGATACTGAACAAGGAATCTACGCAACTCCTGCGGTACTTGGTGAAAATTCTAATAGTGCAGCGAAACATACAAGCTCCCATGAAGAATTTAGTGCTCGCGAACCTGCTGGCTTTTGGGGTTATGTCTTTCAAATAATTTTTCAGGTACATTGTCTGAGATGAGTATCAGAAATTTGGGTGTTTTTCAGCTTCCGTGTCACAGAAATGTATCTGAATTATACATTTGGTAACCTAATTGCTGCTGTCTGGCTGCTTTCACGGATGGAAGACTAATTGATACACTTGCTTGTATAGTCTCAATAGAAATGGTGATTGATAATTTGTGTTTCCTGTGAACAGATGAATGCAGGGGCTGTTTTGCTCACAGATTGTGTCTTTTGGTTCATAATTGTCCCGTTTCTTGAAATCAACAATTACAGTCTGAATGTTGTAAGTATCTGCTTAGCTTTCTTTCCTCTATAATTTTTACCGTCGCATTTCTCTGGTCTACTTTATTTCTTATCTAAAGAACGTCTCTGATTGTTTCTGCATCACAGTTAGTGATCAATATGCATACTATAAATGCTGTTTTACTACTAGGTGATGCTGCTCTCAATTGCTTGGTGAGTTGCCCTAAATCATATTCGTTCGCTAATCATTTCCAATTCTTAAACGATTATAAATTTTTAATCTACTTGTTCTTCCACTTTCAGCGGTTCCCCATGTTTCGTATTGCTTACTTCTTCCTCTGGACAGTGACTTATGTTATAGTCCAATGGATTGTCCATGCATGTGTCAAAATCTGGTAAATACAATCGTGCTTTATCTTGCTGCAAAGCAAAGCAAAGGGATTTTCATTCAATTTCTTCTAACCACAGTTAATTTATAATCTTGAAACAGGTGGCCATATCCATTTCTTGACTTGTCATCTCCATATGCTCCACTTTGGTACGTCCAACGTTTAAAAAATATATATATATATTCTCGATCGGTTTTGGCCTATATTTACCAATCCTTTCTCCCCTTCTCAAATGGGATTTGCAGGTACTTCGCAGTGGCGGTGATGCATATTCCATGCTATGGTGTTTTTGCTCTTGCAATAAGGTTGAAACACACACTCCTGTCAAGATGGTTCCCTGATTCTTATCAATGTGTAAAATAACTTTTGGAACCAAACAAGCTTCAAGGTCTTCAGGAAAATGTGAATTTTTTTCCGGTAGAAGAGTGGTATACAATAGGAGAGAACAAAAATGCACTGTTAAATGAGACAAGATTGATTGAAATCCTGACAACATTCATAGAAATATCATTCTGTATAGTAAGTTTTGGAAAAATACAGAAGTTGTAAAACGACAAGCAGCATTATTTCCTTGATTATTTAGGCATATATGGATGATTGCATCGGCATCATTGTAATAACATATAGATGACACAGAAGTTAACAGAACAGTTTTAATTCTGTCGTTTCAATTCCTTGATTCTAAAGCTGGCAAAATTTAATATAACTTAATTACTCGACATGAGCAATAAATGAATAAATAAATATGAGTCATTAAATTTGATATGATTATTAAATGAGTCTGTCCGAGTTGACATGATTTTTTTTCGTATTATGTTATGATTAAAATTCTTAACTCATTTACTCGTACAATGTCACAATTATATTTTTTATTATAAATTAATTAGTAAGTTTTTGTTATTAAAATTAAAATATATGATATGATTATCTCTTTTTATTTTTATTTTTTTGAGAAGCATAAACATATACACAATTTATAAAATTTTATATAGATTTCAAATTTTATCTTGTCAAAATATTAAGATCCTAATTCGATACAAAAAATAAACAGACTACTCAATAACCTGCTTAATATCTATATATTTAACAACATTAAATAGATCGTGTTTAAATTTACTTAAATTTGACACGACACAAAATTAACACTAACCCAATGACCCATTTTGCCATCTCTACTTGATTCTATCATTCTTTTTTCTTCTCCATCAAGTTGCAGGGGCAAAACCGCCCTTATCAGTGGCCCAGAAGAATAAAAAGAATCCCATTATCGACCAAACCAAAATTTGTTATCCAACTATCCTGCTCTAAATTTTCTGCATATTTTTATGAACAATGATTGAATTGTAAAGGCGCATCCAAATTCAGAGCGAACATAATGGACCACCTTTCTGAATAATTAAACCTCAAAGGGCACACACCCTATCAAAAAAGAACAAGTCAAAGATAGTAAAGAACAATGACATGTTTTCACTTTACAGATTCATGGGAAACAATAAATCACCTTATGATATTCCAGTGCATTTTTATGATGATCATCGAATACTTCTTTCTCTTAATTATAATTTTTTCCTTCCCCACTATATTAGCCAGGACCCAGCCACGGAGAAAAATACCTAATCACCAGTTTCCTGCAATTAAATAATATCTAAAACATATGGAAATTCAGAATATGTGAAAATAACTACCATTTTATTCGATACTATGAGATTAAAAAAAAAAGGGTAATAATCACCATTGAGAGGAGAAGGGGAAAAAAATGAAAACACAACCTGTTTTGCTTGTTGGTTACAAAGGATAAACTCCCAGAAAAATCTCAGCCCGAATTTGTTCTGTAACCCTCTTAGTATTGCCCACTTTCAAGTATTGGATATTTACCCAGAAGATGCAACAAATAGCTCTTAAGACTTTTCAGATCAAGCTAAAATACAAAGGATTACAACTATATATGATCAAATAGAAGTGCTTGGCAGAGAACCCATTAGAATAACATTGTTGCTGTCTCTATTCTCTGTTCTATCTGGTTTTGGTTTAGAAAATAGTCTGGAGAGGAGTCCTATGGACAGTCCAGTAGCAGCTCTATTCCCCAGTAAGTTCAATGGTCCATTTGCCTCAGCATTGGCATTATGACTTGCCCTTATAATGGAATTCACAGCCGTCTCCAACCCTAGGCTTGTGCCACAAGGGCAGGATGTGAGTTTCTTAAAGCAAGGCTTATGGAATACTGCTTCACAAGATTTACACCGTTCAACCTCGCCTTCCTGTTGATTGTTTTAAACTGTCAGATTATTATTAAAACGAATAGCTATAATCAACTCACTGTAAGAATTTTGAGCTCTCTCAAGGTAACTATTTAAAATAAAGATGTTCATTTTATGTTTAAAACAGAACTCCTAAGGAGTGTCAATATTACAATCACATTATATATGTAAGGCTCATGCCAGACGATTCAAAGAACCCCCCATTGACACTTAGCCTCTATGAACTTGAAATATGATGTGTTAAAGAAATTGGTGGTGCCAGACTCCTTGAAAGCAGTTGACAAATACAGAGAAAGAAGGAGCAGTAACGATGCGCATTGTCTAATACTGACCTGAAAAGCGAAAATAAGAGACGATGGGTCATCACAAGCTTGTCGGGCACAGCAGGGTACTCCCACATCACAGCATATGAGGCATTGCTCCGTGATATGCACCAGGATTTTCTTTGAAATGGTTTCCACCATTGCGGGTAGTGCTGGGCAGAACAGTTACAAATTTATACTTCAGTTCAACTAAAGATTCAAAGTAGATGTGAAATAAGTTCTTGAAATTTGGAATCCTATATGGTAGATTCAGAAAAAGGACCCATCACATGTTTAGTAGAAAACTATCATCATCTAAAACTAAGCAAGACCATTAGCTTTGAGTCCGATTACGGAGAACTGTGGCATGAGTTGTTTTAATCTTCAAAAATCTCTGTTCTACTTTCTTCAACATATATTCAACTTTCTATTTAACTAGTCTTCCAAAAATGGGCATATCTGCTCTTGCAGAAACAGGCTGCAGACCACACTGAAAAATTTCCCTCTTCACAGAAAGGTTAATCAGCTCACTGGAAAGCCAACTAATTTCAAGTAGCAGCACTCGTGTCATATGAAACTAAACATGAGCCCTTAAAGATAAATCTCCAAACTAAAACACTAATTAAATGTTAGTGATTAATTATAGCAAACCTGCAAAGGGCCCTTTGGAAAGGTCAATGAGGTCTCTGAGTGCAAAAAAATCATTGCTTTCAAGGAGATATCTTCGAGATCCAAGTCCTTTGTTGATGGATCTACGAAATGGGCAGCGAACATAATGAAGCATACTTCCAATTTTCTTCCTTACATCCATGACGTGTTGTAGAGCTGGGACCTTTGAGTATAGGAGAGGATTAACTGCACTGACACAAAGCATGGGCTGCAACAAAGATAAAACAATAATCAAAGATACTAAAGATAGCCTCTAACAAGAGTTCACTAAACCTTTTTAACTTGAATTTCAAATATGTAGAGTGGTGAAAATAAAACACATGATTGTTCATTCTTAAACAATATACAACTGCATGACGAGTCCCAATTGGGAGAAAAGGAATTGTACAAAAGAATCTAGAACATATCCAAGAATAATACACTACAGCTTTCATAGTCTCCCTGCTAAATACTGACGGGCTGACAGCTATCTAAACATATGCTTTGGCACAAGACGGAAGTCAGACAGTTAATGTTATAAGCTATCAGCTAGCAGATCTTTTAGAATTCTTTTTTCTCTTAGCTGAGAAATGAAAGATGCGACAAATATGACCAATGAAAAGCTTGGATATTTGGAATTTTACTTATCAGTTGAACCAAATATTCAACGGATTAAATTTACAAAGGCAATGCCACCAGTTGCTACAATTTTTCATTTTAAATTTCAGCATTCACAGGGGGCTCAAAGTGGGGTAGGTTGCCAGAACAAACCTGCTTTTATAGGCATTGCATTTAACTCTCAATATCCATGGTGAAAGTCAGATTGTAAAACAAAATATAATGCCCAAGGTATGTCCTTGATTATATAATATCAATTCATCTACACACTCAAATGCACCACTTACAAAGCCTTAAACACAGTCCTGGACTTCAAATACCTGGTTGTACACGGAATCCAAAAATGATTTAGCCAATTGAGAAACTGGATATCGTGTGAAATCCCAATGATGCAA
Source organism: Murraya paniculata (assembly GCA_030449075.1). Classification (NCBI taxonomy): domain Eukaryota; kingdom Viridiplantae; phylum Streptophyta; class Magnoliopsida; order Sapindales; family Rutaceae; genus Murraya; species Murraya paniculata. The sequence goes on from JAEVFN010000072.1 coordinate 690,031, forward strand.
TACTCTTGCTGGCAAGACTGCGGTATCATTTGTATGGCAGGTGGAACAAAACAACTGACCGGTATATTCACAAAGTCGAGGTTTGCCCCACCCCAAGGTTTGTACAAAGTCTCGCATTAGGGTAATTCCATCATCAAAATGTTTGTGGCATCCAGCACAGGTATAATGTTGCGATTCTAACATCTGTTTCATAGATCTGTGCGGTCTAATTTCAACAATAAGTGATATGGTCTTCCCTAAAGTGGACATGTTTTCTGCATCTGTCCCTTTAGTAAAAGATGTAGACCTAGACACCAGTGGATTTGATGCAGGGGAACTAGGCAACAACTTTTGTTGAGACAAGAATGTAATCAATGCATTTGGGGGACTGGAAAAAGAACTGGAATGGATAACAGATTGTAAACAGTCTTGAATAAGCATACTTCTGTGAGTAACAACCAAAGGAGATGCATTTCCAAATATCTTTCGAGATTCCTTTTCTACAGATGACCAGGGAGAAGGAAGACTCCAGCCTTCGTCAGCAGACAACGATTTCAAGCGACGATAGAGAGTATAGAAATCACGATATCTTCGTTCAACCTCCCACTGATTCTTGCCGCTCCACACTCTGATTTTGTATACAGTGTATTCCTTTACTCCCACCAATCTTTCACTAAGTGAGACATCACCTTTCTTCTGCTTTGCACCTATCACTTCAACACCATCAATTCTAAGGGGGAGCAAAGTCAGTGGGTAAGCATCATCTGTACCAGAAGTAGAGGCAGTCGAACCGCCATCTCTTAGAGGTAGCGATAAGTGTGACCCAGACATCTGGTTCACCTGCGACAACCTTGCCCTTGGAGATTCACTGTAATCAAGTAAAATTTCTTCCATTTCATGAACAACCTCATCATAAAAATCGTTCAGCTCAAGATTCCCGCTCTGCAAAAATATTTTAGCATAAAAGATAAGAAAAGAAGACTTAACCTGGAGTTTAAAAGAGCCAAGTAAAAAAATGATGCTATGCTTAAGCATAAATGCAGGTTCATCAAATATATTATGCATTCTCATGCAAAAAAGACTCTTTATCATGACTCAGAACAAAATTTTTAAGAGTATCAAGCTAAGAGTAATTTTACAATAAGGGAATTCCTGACTTTCTTATTTTAATAAAGTAAGGATAAGCTAAAAGACAAAAAAAAAACATATATTTCAATACACTACAGGATAAAATACACTGTATTGGAGTGCATATCTTTTTGTCTTTAGTTGTCCCTTACTTTACTAAAATAAGGGATTCCCTTATTGTAAAATTACTCATCAACTTAAAATGATATATAAACAAATGCTCCTAGTCTTATAATTTATCAATATAGAAAGGTGTAATCACTGACATTAAGAAACTATTAGTTGATTAACAAAAAGAAAAATATGGATAAACAAGAAAGTGTGCGCTTAATGGCAATTGACCTTGGCAGGTTGTTCTTTAACAAGGTCTGCTGAGGAAGGAGAATTCTTTGATGTATTTGTGACATTTCCAAATGTTGATGGACATAATTTTGATTCACGGTCTTCAAAAAATTCCACACTTAACTTTCCAGGATATCCAATTGAATCCAAACAAAGTTGATCAACAGAAAAATCAGCAACGGGTACTGTAAAATACCCAAATTCTTGATTGTCAAAAATTCCACTGTCATTGGCGCTGACTTCCTTGTTATTCAAATTCTGATGCTTCCTTCCCATTCCAGAATCAACAATGTCCAACCCTATTTTCAGGGGAGCCATTTCTACCAGTGGCTCATGTTCCACCTCAAAGAAATCACTGGCCGAACCATTATTATGATGCATTTTCAAATCATAAGCACCTCGGACTTGAGTGCCGGCTGCAACATCTCTTACATATTCTGGACCATAAAACTTTGGCAAATTACTTGGGGTTGGAGGAGGAATTTTGGTACTTTCTTCTGATAAATCAGTCCCATGGAATTGATTGCATGAGAAATCTTGATGTAGATGAGAAAACCTCGGCAAGCCAATTGGAGTTTGGGGCAAATTATTGATATTTTCCGTCAATAAATCCCCACCTTGAACTTGATAACTGGCTACAGAAATGTCCTTCTCTTCATCCAGGTTCTCCTGTTCAGCAGAACTTGGAGCTGCAGCTGGGGTAAAGTGATTGATGTTTTCTTCACACTCATCAGCAGCTCGAACCTTTTCGCAAACTACACGTTCATCTGTCGCATCATTTCCTTGCTCTTTCTGACCACCACTTGAAAACCCAATTGGGCTTTTAGAAGTGAAACTTAAAAGATCCTTTCTACTTTCAATAATTGGTTCTGTCCTCTCGTGGACTTTGTCTAAAGTCAGAGAAGATAAAGTACTTCCTCCTACTTCTTGCTCAAAATCATCCCAATCATTCGAACCAAACGCTACATGTGAGTTAATAACTAATGGATTTTCATTCTTCCCTTTTGCTTCCTGAACATGTCCCACATTCCTTGGATAACACAACTTACCCCTATGCTCCTCATCACTACCATAGTTGTACATCGAATCTTCGCCTTCTGAGTGCTCATATCTCAATGAAGTTCCATCTTCCTCCCCCTCCATCCCATTTCCATCAAACCCATCTGAGCACTGGCCCTTTTCTTCATTATATGCACTAAAAGAAGAGCCCTCTTCAGGCCTCGGTTCAATATCCCTGCTGTTTCCAACTAGACTGCCAACCAAGCTTCTTTCACCATCTTCACTCATAATTTCACTACCATTCATTTGCATATCCAGATGACGATTTATTCTTCCCTCATTACTATTATTAATATTACTATCACCATCACAATATAACCCACTAACCCCGCTTTCCATTTTCGAATCCTTATCATTTCTCCCTTCGCTAAATTCAATTCTACGATCACCTGAAATGGAAAGCTTTCGGTTACCTCCCAAACTAAAATTCTCAAAACTAAGATCATCTCCAAATCCAGGACTCTTTAAAGACCCAAACTCAGAATCTAAACAATCGTTACCAAATGAGCTACGCACACTGGGCGTGCCCATGACAGAATTGGCGCTACAATAGCGCTCAAACTCGGATTCTCCGCATGAAGAGTAGTGTGATAATGATGCAGGTGACCCGTCACCACCGTAAGACTCCGGAGAGGCGACTTCGAAGACAGGCCCGCGAGTCCCCTCTCCATTATTCATTGGATACTGAATAATTATCAAATCAAATCAAAACGATGTCGGAATCAACTGAAAATATAAATAGCACCTACCCCACTTGATGATACAATCCGGATCGTTTATTAAATCTGGAAAGGGTTGAAGAGAGGGGAAATTTTTTGAAAGTGGTGCGGGAAATTCAGGAAATGTTTCCTCTGTCCTTGTTTTTATTTTTATTTTGGGGATTTCAAAAAAAAATGTTGTTTGGATGCTAGATCATGGGCTCTGTAGACTGCAAATTTGATGATTGTTACGTTGCGTGTCGTATTTTATCTTCTAATTTTGTTTTCCCTCTCTTTTTCTTTTATTTGCTATGTCCTTCTTAACTGTTTTTCTAGCAACAGGCAAATGTCTCTTCTGAACAAAAATTTGATGTGATTTTTTATCGTTAAATTCTAATTTTCCCTTTGCTTTTAAGTATTTATTTTTTAAGTCGTTCACCTTTTAAGAAACTTTCTATAAGAACTCCTAAAGGGGCAGTACCACCTCATTTTATATTGAGATTAGCAGTCAGGTCCCAAAATTTTTATAATTTCAAAGGAGCGTACAGTTTATCCATTTGTATCACATCAGTTCGCAATCCCACGCAAATGGACGTTCATTCTTGTGGATGATGAATGGTGTGTTGTGGGTTAAAAGCAAAATATGAGAAATATGCAAAGTACACAGAAAAGTTTAAGGTCAGTATGGGACTATTTTTAGAAGGTTTAAAAATAATTTTAAAAATATAAAAATTAATTTTAATATTTGATAAAAAAATAATTAAAATCACTTTTATTAAAATCAGTTTTTTTTACAACTAATTTTAAAAAGTAGGGAAGGAATAGCTTTTAGATTCTGATTTTAAAAATTAATTTTATCATTTAATACAATTCCATAAATATCCACGATTATAATTACCTAACCCTAAAATTATCCTTATTCATATTGGAAACAAAATCAATATTTTAATAAATTTTTATTTTAATTCATCAATATAAATTTATTGATACCAATTTTTTGGTCAATTATTATTAAATTTATTTCACTATATTACAAATTTAATTATCAATTGTTTTAAAATAAAAAATAAAATTAAAATCAATATATTATAAATTTTATTTTTAGTTTTTTATGAGAATTTTATTTTTAGTTAAAATTATTATAATACACAATTAAAAATATTATATGTATATGTCTTTATATGCATAAGTAAATTTTATCCTATGTTATGTACATTTTAGTAATTTATTTTTTGTCAACAGTTAGAGTAAGATTTACCAAACGTCCATATTTGCTTTCAAAACTCACAATATTTCTGAAAGTAAAATTTATCAAACACTTAATTGATTCTCTTCACAGCAGATTATTTTTACAGTACAGCTAACAGTAATTATTTTAAAAGTTACAGTATTCTCAAACTGGCCCTTAGTCTGAACATAATTTTTTCAAATATTTAGGGTGGAATTGAGCTTCACCTCAAAAATTCGAATATAATATGAAGGTCCAAATAATATTTAAAAAGTTAATTCAATTTAAATACGTATTTTAATATTTATTTAACCAACTCATAATGGATATTTAAGTTTAAAATTATTTAAGTCCAACATATAAAGCATAAGCTAGTAAAAGTAAAATTTTATGAAGTAAATCGCTAAAACTAGAATAAAGAAAGATATGAGCAAAACTTTGGGCTTGTATGGCCGACCTAGAAAAAAGGGCTCGGGTTCTTCCAAACCCACCCTGAGCCCAAGGTTTTGCCTAGGGGTGTTCGCGGATCGGATTTTATAGATTGGACATCAATCCATATCCGATTCATGATTTTACGGATTGTAAATTCTTAATCCAATTCAATCCACGGATTGATGATTTCAATCCAAATTCAATCCATATATCTGCAGATCGGATGTGGATTTGACTCAATCCATATCCAATCCACCGTTTTGCGGATTGAAAATTTTTTATTCTGTTTATTATATGAACTAATTAAATAAAAAAATCTAATATAAAAATAAATTAAGTATCTAAATAAAGTTAGAATAATATAATCAAATTTTCAAAATATGATATAATGAAAAAGAAAAGCTTATGGTGCCGAGGTTGTCTGTGGTTCTGAACAACTTTAACCAAGCACTTCGCCTCCTATCAACTTCTGACTTGTTAAAGTGAAAAAAATGACGAACTTGGGTGTTGATTCTTCAGTTAATCAGTCATTGAAGCTAATATGGGATGGCCAACCAATAGCTCCGGCATCAACATTTTGTGAAATTTGTTTTTGTGTTGGTAATTGCATTATTGTACTTAAGATTATCTGTTAAAATGAGTTATATACAAAGTGATTACTTTGTTCTCAAAAAAAAAAAAAAAACTTATTTGTTTAAATCAATACATGAAAATCAATTAAAATTATAAAAATTAATGGTTTAGAAAGCTATATTTATTTATTTAATTATTCAATTATTTAATTATATTTATTATATATTATTATCGGATAAGATAAGATATAGTATTAATATAATTATATTCTAACTTATTTATTTATTAGTAAATAATAATGCCACATTTACAAGTTTTATTTTTTTAATTAAATAAATATATTTTATTTTTTTGTAGATTTACGGATTTTGCGGATTTATAGAAGTAAATCCATATCCAATCCATCGACTGCGGATTTTTAAATTTTCAATCCAATTCAATCCACCAATTCACATATCAAATTTTTACGGATCGGATTTTTACGGATCAGACGGATTGAATTCTGAATATCCCTAGTTTTGCCATCGTGATACGGGACGTATTTGATACAAGTGTGCAAACTGTATCCTTTTTTGAGAAAATGTGAGAACTGAGAGATTCGGCTATTATTACCCTTTCTGTATCTCTATTAATTTTTCATTTACTGGGAATATCTGAAATCTACGATAGACGCGCGAGCCGCGCGGGTGTGTAAGAGCTAAGAAATATCAAATTTATATATTTATTTATTTATTTATTTTTTCTCAAAAGAACCGAAACCCTAACTATACAAAAACCACAGAATTGGAGACTAACGACGGAGTAAACTGGACATGGCAACAAAAAGCGAAGCATCATTCAACCTCGACCCACTGCACCGCCTAAAGTCGACGGAGCCGCCAGTATGGCTGGCACCGAGGGCGGACCTCTCCGAAACGGCGCGTAAAGCCTCGAAAATTCTCTTCTCGTACCTTAGAACTTACGCCCCTAAATCGCCGTTGGATCAGTTACTGATCGAAGGGTTCGATGCAGAGCAGATTTGGCAGCAAATTGAATTGCAGTCACAGCCTCTGTTGTCTAGCCTTAAGAGAGAAGTTAAAAAATTTGAGAAGAAGCCGGAGGAAATTGGGAAGATTAGGGAGGTTCTAGAAGGTGAGAAGAGGGTTGTGGAAAGTGAGGGCAAGGTTCTAGAAGGTGAAATGAGGGTGCTTGAAGAAGAAAGTGATGATTTTGAAGAGGATTTGGATGATGGGTTAGATGATGATGATGAAGAAGAAGAAGAAGAAGAAGGAAGTGAGAGTGAAGAGGAAGAGAAGGGGAAGGGAGGAGGAGAAGGAGGGATAGAGGATGAGTTTTTGAAGATAAATGAATTGCAAGAGTATCTAGAAGAGGATGAGGCAAGGGAATATGGGTTGAAGAAGGAGAGTAACGGTAGTAAAAAGAAAGGAGGACGGGGGGTTTTGGATAATGAAGAAGATGAGGATGAGGAAGAGGAAGATGAGGAGGAGGTATTTTGTCTTTATTTTTGCTTGAAAGTAAAATGTGAAGTTGAATTGTTTAACTTATAAGATGGACGCTTTGATATGATGGGTTTGCTATCTGGAATAGTTTTTCTCTGAGGGTATTTGAAATTAGATATAGATGCTTTTAAGTAATATAATCTACCATTTTTCAAATGGCATTGTCTTAATAACTTTATTCGAGGATTTGAGGCAGGATTTGTTATGTAAATTGTTTCATGAATTTCATTTGGAGACATTGCCGTTGTATTAGTAATTAATGGTTTAGAAAGTTATCTTATTATTCCCATAGTTTGTGTTGTTCCTAAATGTTGTGGTGTTGCAGCTTGGTGATTTTGGTGACAATGATGATAATGAGGAGGAGGATGAGCATAGGCAGAAATTGGAAAATGCTAGGTACTTTCTCAACCATTTGCCTGTCATATTCTTGCGTCTCTCTCTCTTTCTCTCTCTAAATAAATTTTCTGAAGTGATACTTACAGGATATCATTTTGTTGAACACAAAATTTTGTTTGATGTTGATGTGAACATTGTTGATTTTACTAGCAAAACTTTGGCATTTCCTTTGCCAACCTTCGCAAATGCATATAAAGTGTTGCCACCATAATCTAAGGCACCTCCCAAATTGTCTATTCCAACTGCTGCTGCACCCAATCAAGTATTATTCTACAACTAATAATACCAGTGTTGGGCATCAATACCATTACCAACATTGGGATCTTTACACAATGTGGACAATAGTTTTTATATTGTCACTGCCACTGCCTCCCTTTCCAACATCTTCATCAAAGCCACTATCCTCCTGCCAATGCTTGTCTATGAGAGCTAAATATAAAATTTTTATATTCAGGTACGAAGACTTCTTTGGTAGTAAAAGCAAAAAAGCTCCAAAGAAAAATTTAAAATCAATTGAAGTGTTAGAAGAAGATTCAGGCTCGGATGATGAAGAAGATGAGGATGAGGCAGTAGAGACTAAGGTATTGTTTAAACATATATGTTGCATATATTTTTACATATTAAGGGCTCTCATATGGTCCTGATAAAATTTCATCTTCAATCAGCAAATTTATTTACTGAAAAAACTCTTCAAGTTCTTTTTCTTTTACAGAAAAATGATAATCTTTCAACTTATGAGAAACAATCTGAGCAACTTCGATCTGAAATAGAGAAGATTGAGAAAGCAAATTTGGACCCCAAAACTTGGACCATGCGGGGAGAGGTAACTTTGTATTTCACCAATATTGCTGTTAGAATATTCTTTGGGGAATTCATTCGTGTATTTTGGATATAAATCAATTCCATGTATTACATTGTGGTGTGTTCATACACTATGATTTCTGATAACAGGTAACTGCTGCACAAAGGCCAAAAAATAGTGCATTAGAAGTTGATTTAGATTTTCAGCACAATGTAAGACCTGCCCCTGTAATTACAGAGGAGTTTACAGCATCCCTTGAAGAAATGATAAAGAAGAGGATCACTGAGGTGAATTTCATATTATAATGCATATAATTTGGAATCAGTGTTTTGTCAGTATCTTTTTGTTGTATTTGAAATCATGTCTAGTGTTTGATTATGCAAATCTTGCTATTTTTCAATATCTTGCCCTTCTTTCTCTAAAGTCTGCTCTAAACCTGTAAAGTTATTTTTCAAAACTTGAAAGAGCTACATGATGCAAATACAGCCAAGTGAATGGGCTAATGGTAATCATGTCACTCTCAATATTTACATTGTTTTCCAAGCATTGATACCTGTAAATTCATATAGCTGATGTGAAATATGTCTGCACAGCAAGAATGCAGAAGCTAGATTTGAGAATGTTTCAACTGGCATATACGACACTGATTTATACAGTTTGTTCAAGTGTAGGAAATATCATAGTTCCAATTTTCTTGGTTAAATTTTATATCTAATCATTTTGAAAGCTGCAGCCTTAATATTCATTTGGAATGGTGTTTGCTTCTTCTGGTTGTTGCCCTACTGTTCTCTAATATCCATTAATGCATCTACCATAGAAAACATTCCTCCCCCCCCCCCCCCCCCCCCCAAAAAAAAAAGAAAACAATGTTCACTGGTTCTTTCAAACAATGATTATCGATCATTGTTCATTTGTTTGAATGAATTCTTTTTCTGAAACTCTTAACAAGCCATAGCTCTTCTATGATGCTTTAGGGGCAATTTGATGATGTTGAAAAGGCGGCTAGTTTACCCTCTAAAGCACCAAGAGAATTGAAAGAATTGGTATGTACTGCTCCTTTTAAATAGGTAGCATGGGGGATTTTAGTCCCTGTATTTGTGGTGAGTAATTTGTTCAAGCTGCCTTTCTATTGAAATTTGCAGGATGAGAATAAGAGCAAAAAGGGGCTTGCTGAAGTTTATGAGGTTTGAATATTTACCAGCATCTGCGATAATTTTGACCGCTTTTTCCCATTTCTCTTCTATATTTCTGTTCTGCAGATGGATTGTGTGTGTTGACGAGCACATCTGACTGGACAAGTATTCATACTCTTCTTATTTGCAGGAGGAATATGTTCAGAAGACAAATCCAGCTGCTGCCCCATTGACTTTCTCAGATGAACAGAAGAAGGAGGTGTGTCTTCAAATTGTTCTGTTCTATGATCTCTGGTTCCCTAATTAGATCATTTTTCGTATCTGTTGTATCTTTGCTGTCTATGTACTACATTTTCGCACTATTTATTTGGTAGGACTTTTACTTTATAACATCTCATTCCTGAGTCCATTTTTGCATGTCCTTTTAAGATCATCTTAGATTCGTCTAACCTCGTAGTTCTAATTTTTGCCAGGCAAGTATGCTGTTCAAGAAACTTTGCTTGAAGTTGGATGCGCTTTCTCATTTCCACTTCACTCCAAAACCTGTATGTTTCCCAATTATCATAAAAGAATGTGTTTACTGGCAGGATATGTGTTGGCAGGTTGTTTGTTTATCTTTATAATACGTCTTTCTTGTATAGGTTATAGAGGACATGTCTATACAAGCAAATGTCCCTGCCCTTGCCATGGAAGAGGTAAACACCCTTAACTTTTTAGGTTATGATTTTCTTGTATCAGGAACTATATGGCTAACATGCATGATATATTCTCCATGGACAGATTGCACCTGTTGCTGTTTCAGATGCTGCTATGCTGGCTCCGGAGGAGGTCTTTGCAGGTAGAGGTGATGTAAAAGAGGAAGCAGAACTTACGCAGGCAGAGAGGAAGAGAAGGAGAGCTAATAAGAAAAGAAAATTTAAGGGTAAGGTTGGATAAGACGGTTGAACCGATTCGTCACCTGAATGATTCATCTACCTCGCTTCAAGCATTAATTGTTGACCAATATGATCACAGCTGAAGCCACAAAAAGGATGACAGGGAAGAAGGCACGAGACAACACATTGCTAAATCACAATGATGGTGACTATTTTATCTTCTCCTAACCAGTAAAATACTAATCTGAAAATTTTAATAAAAAATACGTCCATCACCACAATTTTTTTTTTGTTTTTTTGTTTTTAATTCTGCAGGCAAAGAAGATTAATGAACACTTCAAAAGTATGAAGAGGTCCCGAAACCCTTTCGACTAATGTTCTAAATTTAGGAGTGCAGAAGGTGTCGAGAAAGATAGAAAAGAATGGGACTTTAGCAACGATCATCAATACACTTATTGCTATTTCCAAGTTCAGATGGAGCTCTAGGAGGTATTCCTTTGAAGCAAGCCCTGCAGAGAGTCAGTTACCTTGGTTATTCCTTATAAATTTAGGATTAAAGGAAAAAATTTCATAGGTAAGTTAATGGAAAATGTGAATTGTGATGGATGATATTCACCTTAAAAATGGATAATTATCTTGTTATTCTTTCAATACCCCCATAAGTTGTACCCGTCCAATTTTGTTTAGTAAGCACAGAAATTGAAGCCTTTATATTTACTTATGTACCGTGACTCCAAAATCTAACACGCCAGCTACTTGAGATCTTCACCTAAACGATTAGCTTGTGTTGGTCGACGCTACAAGTTAGTGGCTGATTTCAGCCCAGTTCTGCCCGAATTTTCCAGTGACTAGGAGTAAGCAGAGAGAGGAGAGGTATTTTAGACATGATTACTACAGGGTCCAAATCCAATTAAGATCACAGATTTAACTTGTTATTTTAAATGATACAAACTCTCTTAAACTGCATAATTTTATAATTCATTTAATAATTAATTCTCTTAAACCACACGGTTTAAGAATATATTTGCACTAAAAAACGTGTGGATGTTCGCATCTAAGAATAATTATAAAATCACTAAATCAAATAAAATTCTTACATGTAAAGAAACTTGAAGAGGGACAAAAATTATTGAAAATTATTAAACCAAAACCTCATAAGAGCAAAATATAAGTAATTGATTTCTTTCGTATAACAGTGTCAAGTGGGATTTCCCTTTCTTTAGTCTCTAGTCTATAGGCCGGTACGGTAAAGGAGTAGATGATCTAACAAGTGCATCAAATTCTGTTTTAGGCAACTCCTCGGTCTCCATCTTTCCAGCAAATTTGCAAATGTTCTGGTCCAGGAAAAATCACACTCATCTTTTACTAGAGCGTTCTTCAAGCCTATCAATAGCAGCACCAACACTACTCCTTGCACCCCCTCCTTGACCTGACTCGGCAGCCATATTCCCCTCGTTTGCTTTATCTACCAGCTTCAAATGGAGCCACCCTGTCATAAGATGCAATTTGAATATATCTCAGCACTGCTCATTGTAGTATTGGCACAACTATGAATGCCCTTTCTATATTGCCATTGGTAGTTGTAAGCAGTCATACTCGGCATTAATTACAACAATTCTCTAACAAAGCAGGCAGATATAATTTGGACTGATCCAAAGAAAAAAAATTAACTGTTCCCTAAAAATTACTCCAATGCACAAGATTAGCCGTTAACAAATACCTGCTTCGTTAAATGTAATATTTGGTGAGTAGAAAAATGACTAAATCATCTAAAAGAGTTACCTCCACAGTGATGAATCCTATGAAAGAGATTTACTTTTATTATTATTATTTTAGAAATAACGAGGTTCTATTATCATCACCAGAGACCTGAGTATGTGTTCTAAATCTAAGGTCAGGTAACAAGTGAGCCAGTGTGAGGACATATGCCATTTTTGCAAGTTCATTGTGCACAAACAATATATTTTGATATTCAAGGTGATGTATAAGGTGTTGATCTATTACCGAGAGGGAAACCAACTGCTGCGCCCAGTACTGATCCAAGCAGCACATTCCTAGTGCGCCAAACAAGTGACCCCGGCACTGGCAGCACAATGAAATAAAAATGTTAATCACAGGGAAGGCTACATTCCCAATAAATTAAACTTCAATTTCAAGAGAAATTATGCCTAATATTGCAGATATAACTTAAATAATGAAAAAAAAAAAAAGCATAAGGGACTCCACTTGATTATGTGAAAAGAAATCCAACAATTTGAGATCAACTTATAGGATGCAAGGGATACGGCATCTTACTAATTAATCCAAATGTAGCAGCAGTGGCTGAACCCGCTCCAACAACATTGAAAACATCATGTACACCCCGTTTCTCAGCAAGCAAATTTTGTAAACCATAAAATGCAGCTGTGAACATCCCAAGACGTACTCCACCAACTATTGAGCCACGAGTCACTTGGATGAACCTTTTCTCCATTGCATCTCTCATTAGACGATACTGCTCACGCTTGTCCAGCGTGCTCCCAAGCTTCAACATCACTTCTGCATCCTTGCTCTGCAAACAGCAAAGATCTAGTTAACATAACATATTTCATCTGAAATATAGCTTAACAGTAAAATAGTACACGTTTCATACAACAGAAGCTTATTAAAACTTTCACTTGAAATGTACCATTACACGTAAAATTCTAAATTTGAACCAAAACCGTTACTTACCCCAATCAAGCGAACACTTTTAACCCGAAAAAGAAATTCAAGTGTCGATTTTTACATATCTACAATCTTTAACAGGACCTTATGTTGAAGAACGAAAAGACAAATTAAAAAAATTCAAAAAAAAAGAAGAAAATATGAGCTTACAACTGAAGCAGCTGCCTCCTTGCTGCCGCCATACAACATCCCGGCAAACACTCCTATCACAGTAGCCGTTCCCCAGTTCACTGTTCCTGGTAGCCTCCGATGACCGTCCTAATTTTTTCACAGAATTTTCAGTTAGCTTCTACTTACACTGCTGTAACTAACCAGAATTTAACATAATAATCCCATCAAAGAGATAGATAGTAGAGAGTTACATTTGAGATGGTTTCTTCCGAATCTTCGAGTGCTTCCATTTGTAAGCTAAAACCCAATTGATCGTATCGACACAGAAAATTGATGAATTTGATCAAATAGTGTTCTAGATCATTTCCATCGGTTTCTAGGCACCCAAACAGAGAATCATCGAGGCGGTGACGGTGAGTGTGAAAATGGCTCTCACTTCTTTCGGTTAACGAGGTGACAAATCTTACGAAATTACCCTAGTTTTTATTTCGAAATTAAAATTACCCCCGGGGGCACAATTTCTTGTAGCCCCCTAAACTTTGATTAATATTTTATAAACCCATTACTTTTCATATTTCGTCAGAGACCTCTGGTCAGTAATCTTGCTTCATTTCCATTTTGCCTTTTTTTTTTTTTTAATCAAAATTGAATTACTTTCGATTCGATTCCCTTTGGCCTCTGTTTTAGTCAGAGACAAGCAAAATCCAAATTACTTAAATATAAAGCAACCCATCAATTGCACCAAAAATCAAGCTAAAGCTGTAGCAGAACATAAAAAGCAGCCGAATGGTTTTGTTTCTTTTTTTCTTTTTTTTTGCCCCAAAAAGAAAAAGATATCAATTAATTCATACAAATACAAATAGATTCCTCGACACTACATGTGAATAAAGTCCCTTCAATGATTTCCTCCACCATTGAAGCAAAGTACCATCAGTCATCACTTCCAATTTCCTTTGATCCGAAAATTCTCACTCACAGTCACAGGGCACAGCCATGTCTACGCTCTCCTTAGCCACCTTTTTATTCATTTTTTCGACATTAAATCCGCTAATTACAGCCAACGTTCACATCAACAAATGCAGATCATACTGCGGAAACATAACCATAGACTACCCTTTTGCAATTCAACAAGGCTGCGGGCATCCGGGCTTCCGAGATTTGTTATTTTGCGTGAACGATTTTCTAATGTTTCACATAAGCTCAGGCTCATACCGTGTGCTAGAAATAGACTACGCCTATCAGTCGCTCACATTACATGACGCCCACATGTCGACTTGTGACAACATGGTGCTGGGTGGCAAGGGTAACGGCTTCGCGGTCGAGCAATGGCGGGCCCCGTACTTCAATCCAACGGCCGACAACGTGTTCATGCTAATTGGTTGCTCAGCTAAGTCACCACTCTTCCAGGGCTTCCCGGGGCAGCACTTGCCTTGCAGGAATGTTTCGGGCATGGGATGCGAGGACTACTACCGCTGCCCGTCTTGGAGTTTGGTGGGCCGTAAACGGACGGGCCCGATGTACGGTTCGGGCCCACCGGAGTGTTGTGCCGTAGCATTCCAGTCTATTAAGATGATAAATCTGACTAAGCTTGAATGTGAAGGGTATGCAAGTGCGTACGGCCTTGCACCATTGAAGATTGATGGTCCTAGTGAGTGGTCCTATGGGATAAGAGTCAAGTATTCAGTTCAAGGCAGTGATCAATTTTGCAGAGCTTGCGAGGCTACTGGCGGCGCTTGTGGCTTTGGCACTGATGGCGTTAGGCAGCTGTGCATGTGTGGCAGCGTTAATTCCACGTCAAATTGTGACTCAGGTGAGAATGAGATTTATTATATTGACATTCGCTGTGTTTATAATCAGGCTTTTGATTACAACTATGTTAGCTTCTACTTATTTGACTCCGTTTGATTGTTTGCACATTATCTAAATTAACCTTTTATATTGTAATATTTGCAGTCGGTTCATCATCAAGTAGAATTTCGTGGTCCCTTTCACAAATTTCAGCAGGTTCATAATTCTCTTTAGCATTTTTCCCATAAAAATTGTGCTTAGAATATGATTTCAAGGATTCAGTCCCCTTTTTAATTTTTTCATTAAAATTGAACCGAAATAAGCCGATTTGATATGATTTTTTTTTTGGTTAATTTTTTGAAGATTCAAACCTGTCGGTGGAAAATTTTGAACCCATCTACAAATTGAATCGGTTCAATTCAGCGACAAAGTGTCCACCCCTAATCTTTTCTACTAACAAGATCATTTATGATGCTATTTATTGCAACTTCTTAGTATGTGTATTTGTATAAATATCTTAGTTCTTGTAGTTTTTGCAGGATTTTTCGTGCTCCTGTCAATTTGGATGACAATAAACCACGCTTGAGGAACAGGAAAATACAAGCTATACATTGCTAGGAACGTGCGTGGGCACATCAAGGAATTTTAATTTTTTTATTTATTGATTGATTATTTGCTCTTGATGAGGAAGAGGATAGGAAGATGTTATAGTAATACTTTTGAGATATATATTTTGAGATTTTAAACTCTAAAAAAGTTTGGAAATACTTTAAAATCGTGAGATTTAATAGTACCATGAAATTAATCTTTAAAATTATATGATTTTAAAATTTTTTCAAATTTTCCTTCTGTATATGTGTATGTGTACACACATACACACACATTAATTCATATGATATTTATTCATTGAATGGTATAAAAATAATTTTATTAATTATAAATTGATATTCAATTTTAAAATCCTAGCATTATATATATTCATAACCATCATGGTCGGATGGTTATATTGTTCAGATTTTGACTTGCCAACATTCAATTAAATTATGATTGTATACATTAATTCCGAAAGGATGAATTAAAATCTGGTGGTTTTTATTCAGCTTTTAAGAACCCACTTATACCTATCATTTTTTACCATCAACGTTTAAAATTAAATTTTTTATTTTTTTCCCTCATTTTCTCAATTTCTCTTGCCTAATAAACATTCTTTTCATAACTATTACCTCTCTCCAAACAAAAGATTAACGAACACAAACCAATTGAGAGACATGTAATTTCTTTTCTCTTTTTCATGTTGCTTTCATTATCTGGTTGGTGATGTTATTCTCTCGAAAATTCAATGTAACGATCCAGTTCAGCTTCTGCAAATTTTGTGTCGACTTCATGATCAATTTTTGAGGTGTTCACTTCATTTTGTGCTTAGAAAAAAAAAATATAGATTCATTTCTAGAATAAAGTTTATACAGTAATATATTCCAAAAGCCTGCGAAGCATCAGTCTAAAATCTACCCTATATATTAATGAGACCTATCGTCTCTATTTATTTATAAATAGAGTATGAGCCCAGTTTGTTTTAGTGCTTAACACCAAATAAGACTTAAGGCCATTTTGTTTTTTTGAATTAGGGCCAATTAGTATTGTTTTTGGTAGACTCAGAGTAATTTTAAAGAGTTAAAAATTAATTTTAATATTTAGTAAATTTTTTTAGAAATTTTTTTTGGTAAAATTACCCTATTTTATAACAGATTTTGAAAAACAGTGAATAATCGACTTTTTAAAATTTAATTTTGATAATCAATTTTATACTTACAATAATTTTATATTTATCCTCATATATATTATAAAAATAAAAAAATCTTTATTAATTAGAAAATAAAATCATTAACATTAAAGGGATTATTATTATTACCAATACTATTGAGATAACAAAATAAAAAATAAAATTAATAATATAAAATATTAATTTTAATATTAATTTTAATTATCAATTATAATATAAAAACAATAAAAAATATTTTATACATGTTTATAAATGTATAAATAAATTTTATTAAAAAATATGTTCAATTCAGTCATTTAAATTTTTACAATAGCTTAACAGTAAGATTTATCAAACATATACAAATACTTCTAATACTCACAGCACTTTTTAAAATAAATAAATTTTACCAAATATTTAATTGATTCTCTTTACAGTTGATTATTTCTATATTACAACTAATAACAATTATTTTTAAAAGCTACAATATGACCGACCTAACCCTTAATACTTAATTGACTTAATTTTAATAAGTTAAGTCATTAGGGGTTTGTTTGTCTTTATGTCCGAAATATTAATTTGGCTTAATTTCAATCAGTTAAGTCATTAGGGGTTTGTTTGTCTTTATATCTGAAATATTAATTTGGCTTTATTTCAATAAATTAAGTCATTAAGGATTTATTTGTTTTTATAACTGAAGTCTTAATTTGGTTTAATTTAAGATGTTTTAAAATTTTAGCTTGTTTATTTTGTATCCAAAGTCTCTTTGTAAGGCATTTTTATCTAAATAGAAAAAATAAAATTTCTTGACTTTTGTCTAAATGATAAAATATCTGAATAAAAAATTAATTTTTTTGACAAATACCTTCATTAAATGTATTTATTTCATGCATATTACGTAAAACCTAATAATCCTTTTTGTGTGTGTGTTTTTTTTTCTTAATCAAAACGATTTTTCAACTAACTATAACGTAATTCAGATGTCACATTAGAATTTTTCTTAATCTCAATTTTTAGTTGGTATTTAATACCTAACGTGCATTCAATTTGAATTTGGACAAATTTTTTTATGTACAAATATTGTTTAAATCGTAAAAAATAATGTTATCAAAATTATTTTTTTATAAATTATACATCAAATACTTACCTTATAAATATTTATCACATATACATGCTACTATACTGGATAATACTGTAAATATTTGCCTATTTAAACTTCCAAGTATATGTAACACTTTCAAGGATATAAGTGTAAAAATACTAGGCTTACGATATTTTGAGTTTATAAAACCAATCAATTTTCCACTTACACTTATATATTAAAAAAATAAAAAAAAAACAATCATAATATTCAAACGCATGCATTCAGAACCATTTAGATTTTAGATTAAAATAATGCCTAAATCTTTTTTTTTTTTAGTTAATGAAAATTTTTAATCATTAAATTAGTAAACCAATTTTTTTTTTTTTAGCTTTGTATTTAATCAAAAAAAATATAAATGATATCAATTACAAGATATTCTTCTCATCCTTACCTAATAAAGCTTACTAATTAGCAATGCCATTCATCTAGATAACTTATGATAATATAGTAGATTATTATTATTATTATTATTATTTATTTTCTTAAAATTAGCATTATTATCTTTATAATTTTTGTACATATTTTTAAATAAAATATCATAAACTATAATAAAATTGATTAATATGTTCTAATAAAAAAATATTAAAGGGATGCATTTAGCTTTATTTATAATTAGATTAATTCAAATCTATTCAAATTTTAAATAAAAAACAAATATCACCTAAATTCTCTTGATGTTTAATCAATGGAAATTATCAATTTTCATTAAACTGATAATTTGTAAGAACATAAATTAAAATTTTTTAAATCATCCATGGACAAGCTAAAGTTCGCAAAGTGTATCAATTTTTCACTTTGCCATTAATTAATGCATATAATATGTTTTTTTTTTCCAAATTTATAACTTTTTCAACAGCATAGTTTACTCGACTATTTTTGTGTTTAACTTATTATTTCATTAGTACATTTATAATAAATATTTTATAAGTCATAATAACTCTAAGGGGAGGGCAATTTGTATGCTAATTTATACTTTAAACAATCTAATTTTAATAAAAATTTATCTTACTAAAACAACCCTACTTGAATTTATTATTAAGGGCATTAATATAATTTAAGAAAATACTATTACTCTTAGACAGCGTTTACATTTTAGATTGGAGTGAGAATCCTGGGATTAGGAATATATTGTTTATTTACACTTACACTGAAATGAGAGTATGAAATCCGAAGAAGAATCTAATTTATGCGTTTATTTTATCTTGGATTAAGAGTAAATAATTTTAAATTATAGTTTTACGAATTGTAATTTTTAATTACAAAATTAATAAAAAAATATTTGAAAAATAAAATATTTATTTTATTATATTTATAAATTAATAAAAATTATTAATATCCTTAATTATGTAAATCACAATTTTTATTAATTTTAATTTTAATTATGTAAATTAAAAATTATTGATAAAAGCAATACAAATGAAACATTGTTATTAATAATATAGTACAAAATTGATATTTTCTTAGAATAAACAATTTATTATTATTAATTATTAATATTAAATAAATATAATATTATTATTTTAAAGTAATTTTAACTTAGAATCAATGTAAATTATTATTTTTAACTAAATATAATAATATTATATTTAAATAAGTTTAATATTATTATTTTTAATAAATCTAATTTTATAAAATAAAATAATATTATTATTCAAATAAATATGATATTATTTATTTTATTTTATCAGATATAATTATATTAAATTTAATAATAGAAGGGCAAAAAATAAGAAGGGATGAGAATGAGACTCCAAAAATAGATGAGACTCATAGAGTGTGATTCTCGTTCCTCCTTTAAAATATATAAGTAAACATTAAAGTATGAGAAATTTACACTCCTCACTCTCATTAAAGTAAATAAACTTAGCATTAACATGCATCTCATATGTTATCGTGAGAACTATAATCACATAGAAAAACAATAGAAAAAATACCACAAAATATAAAATCTCATTGGTTCAATTGATGTTCTTCTGTTTTCCATGTTGGTGTAGACCTTGGAAGGCAAGGCCGCTCGCCGTCGGTTAGGTAGCTGATGACCTTCTCCGTTGGTTCCCTTGCTTGATTGCGTAAGGAGAATGGAAGACCACGTTAATAATTTCAAACATTTTTCTTTTCACGGTTTTGACATTTGAAAGAGTGTGCGGAATAAAATTTGGGTAGACTTATTTGATCCCATAAAAACACGCTCCACGCTCATTACTTTTAGGACTTTTTTTTTTTTTTTGAAGAAAAAAAAAAGTGAACAAAACTTCTGCATAAACTATGGCTTACTGAATGAATCCTCCTGAAATTATGGTAAAAACAATTAAAGACTAAATCATTTTATCACTTAGGACCTCTAGTGTAAAGACTGTGCAAATACATTTTAGTTTTTAGATGCAGCCCCACCTTCATTGGCATACAAATAGTCTGATACCGCGCTGCAGTCAGTGATGGACACAGATAATTAAATTACGGGGGTTTGACTTAAAAAAAATTATTTAATTTAGGTTTTTTAAATGTTCACTCGAACACATTTTAAGTCTTATAAACTCAAATTTCATTATTTTCTTTAAATTTTAAATAATAATTGTAATAAATTATTTATTTTACATGCGTGAAAGTATTCTTTTTCTAAGTAATTTTAATAAAATATTTTTAAAAGCTAAAATAACGTGGTTATAGGAATTTGAACCAGACTCTAAAACTATCACATAACATTTTTACCACTGAATTACAAGTTTTTTATAATATAAGAAATGTGTCCAAATTTTTTTTATTTAACTCATTCAAAAGGGGCTTAGAATACATTTTAAAATAAAAATTAATGACCCAGAAGGGGTTGAAGCCTCTCCTGGGCCTTACCTAGGTCCGCCCATGGCTGCAGTTATAACTATATTAGCGAGTTCAATATAAAGTCTCTGGGAATGCCAACAAGTGATGAGATAACTGTTAATTTAATTGTAAAATTCAGATGTGATTCGATGCTGATCGCTAAATGTAATTATTTTTTTTTAAAAAAAATTTAATTTAATGGGTTTTACTTGAATCACACGATTTCAAGGAATTAATCTCTAAACACGTTTTTTGGCTTAGCTAGCGAAAAGCAATATCATATCCAATCTCCCCGATTTAAACCATTGAGAACTGTATTAGGGGGAGGAAAGAAAAGAAGTACGTACAGAAAACGAAGGGAAGAAGAAGACTAGTGAGAGTTAGTTGTGAAAAAACCTTGGGTTATTTGTGGATTTTAACAAAGTTTATAAAGTAAAACTCTATTTATAAAATTTGTGTTATCCGCTTATTAGGTAAATTAAAATAAAAAGAAAAATTATGAGTTATAAATAATCTTATTTCAAAAGTTGTTATTTATAACTTATTAAATGAATGCCAATCCGAATAAATTTTAATGCGTAAATAGTCTCATCCTAATTCTAAATGTGCGTTTAATCATATTAATCGCCAAGAGGCAAGAGGCTTTTTGTGCATGCATTAGCTGCGGTTTCCTACAAAGCGAATTTGTTTCGGCCTTCCGGATGAGAGAGAGAGAGAGAGAATTGTCAATTGCGCGTCCCCGTTGGACAAAATAAAAGTTGTGATTTTTTTATTATATTTTAACGTAGCCGGACAATCGTTCTACCCGTACGTTGTTTTTTTAACCTTGGAAATTCCTATTGGCTCAAACCCAACAAATGCCCATACATTTGATTTTTTTTCTTTTTTTTAATATAAACGACAAAAAGCAATCAATTGCAAATTAGTATACAAGGCGGGTCGTTACAGCCGCTTACAGAAACGACTTAGATGTCATTATTTGCCAACCTCAATCTTCAATTATGCCAAAACACTACTTGAATCGTTGAAACAGCGAAGCATGGTGAATGTCTCCAACCACTTTCAAGACGTGTCAAGCATGCAATTCACTTGCTTAGCAAATTGGCGGTGGAAGAGACGACTTTGAGCGGAGAGTAAACAAATAAAGTCCTTATTATAATAATAGTATTATTATTATAATAATAATAATGTCATATGAAATAATATCAGAAGTGGAAAAAAAATTAAAACCTTAAAAAATCAATGTAGCGTCACATAAGGAAAGAGGAATAAGTGCAGCATCCGCGAAGAAACAACTTTCCAAAATTTTATATATATATATATTCGAGACAGCTGGCCACGCGGTGTCTGCTGCATAACATCATATTTTGTACTTTAGTACTATTACAATCTTTATTATTGGGCTACGTAATAATACAATTATTATCGACAAAAAAATTATGTTTATCGTACGATAAAAAATTTAAAAATTGAAATTAATTGAAACTTTGACTGTAAATCCGCAACAAATAAAAATTCATTTGCCATAGTAGTTGCACCATTGTGTGTGGTCCCGACAATAATAATTTTAATGTTATCAAAATATAATTAAAACGATACTAAAGTAAGCCAGCGGCTTGTGATGCTTGGTTGTGAAATTTGTTTATTTTGATTATAAAAGTTTAAAAATACTAGTTGAATATAAATAATAAAAAATAAATGAATCTTGAATTATTAAAATAAAAATATTATTTATATAACACAGTGCATATTACATGAAACATAATATTATATTACAGCTTGATACAATATAGTGCAATTTTATTAATGCAACATTGTTAATACAGTGTGGCAAACACACTCTTGAGTTATTAAAGTAATGGACAAATTAAAAGATAAGCAAAATACACACTTCAATCTAATGTATTTTATTTTATAGTGTATTACAGCGCATGTGTTTGTTTTCTTATCTTCCATCTTACCCACTGTTTTAATAATTTAAGGGTGCTTTTGGCATACTATATCATATTAAATTATAATGCATTATTTAATGTAAGTGTATTGTATTATATTATATTACATCAGTATTATATTATAACAATATTATACAGTGTTTGGTGTTATATTATATTCTATTAACTTTTTATTAATATTATTTTATTAAATTAATTGGTAAACAATCATTATTATATTAATTACTTAAATATAAATATAATATAGTATTATTAATAAAACAGTATATAATGCATTTATATTTTACTCATTATAATAAAAAATTAAAATATATTTAATGCCCCAATTGAGGCAAAAGTTGACGCGTGAGGACTTAGGATCCTTTATTGAAAAAGTCAATTCCACATTTTACATAGACCCAAATTTTAAGATGACCATTTATTTTGATTTTTTTTTTTAATTTTTCCACGTTTGCTCTTTACCTAATTCTTTTTGTTCCCCTTTCCCTTTGTCCACGTCATCAAAACTTATCCAATACTTGCAAGCATCATTGCTGCAAGATCGCCACTTGCGTTGATACGTATTTTCATTACTTATATTCTTTAATATATAAATATTCAACAAAACTTAAAGGTTTAATAAACATTTTTATCTTATCAAAAAAAAAAAAAGACATTTTCATGTTTTCCAAAGAGTATCCAATTAAACTTTGATTATTATAAAGGAAAATTGGTGTTGTTTGACGGAATTTTGTTTAATCGTCTAAATGAGGAGTAAATGAGGAGCCGGACGCCGACGCAAGGCACGGAAGAGCCGTTCATCACGTGTAATTTGACTAATTCCATTTACGATTGACCCCTCCAATGCAATGATCACAACTCACGACGAAGGGCCCAGATTGGTAAATCCGAGACACCCCCAGCGTGGCCCCACCCGGTCATCTACTCGTTACTCGCCTCTCTTCGGCGAACTTACTCGCTCCTGGGCTTGTTGTTAGTTCCGTTTTAATCCAGTTGTTAGTTTCTTGTGAAATAAAAACTCTGACTATGACTTTTTTGTCTCCTCCTGCGCGGCCCGCCACGCTCTCAATGTTTGGCAATCTTCGTCGTCGCCCCCTTTTTTTTATCCTTTTTTATATGTGAACCAACCAAACAATCCGTTCGACTAAAATTTTATTTTATTTAGGAAAAAAAAGAAAAAAGAAAAAAGAAAAGCACCAAACACCCTGTTTTCTATTTCAATCTCAGTTTGCAAATGGAGAATGCAACGACAATGGCAATGAGAGCGTTGTCGAATTTAGCTGTAGTTTCTTCCTCTCCGTTTAACAAAAATCACCCAAACCATCGGCCTTTTTTCCCGTCGCTCCGAAGCTGTAGATTCACAACTGCGGGTAATAATCCGAGATGCAGAGAATTAACTGCTACTCAGACCGCTCAGCCAACTCTTTCTGATAATACTCGTCCTCAAACGCCCTCATTTAACGAGGTACTTCAACACAACGACCTCCCTTCTTTTTATTTTTTCCTTTTCTCAAATTTTTAGGTTTCCGTTTTTGATTTGTTCTGTTTGGCAGTTGATCGAGTGTTTGATAAGTCGAGCGGATTTAACGGAGGCGGAGGCTCAAGCTTCGCTGGAATATTTGTTGAATGAAGCTGATGAGGCTTTGATTAGTGCTTTTCTTGTTCTGCTCAGAGCCAAAGGAGAAACGTTTGGAGAGGTAACAGTGGAGCTTTTTTTTTTTTGGATATTACAGTTATATTGGGGTCAGTCTTCAGTCAACCGGCGTTACAGTTTAAGTCATTAAATTCATGTCACATCATCTTCATATGCCAAGCAAAATGTTCTTTTTTCTTTTTTTTAATATTTCTCTTAGTTGTTCAAACTATTGGAAATCGTAGGGAAGAAAAACAACTGCCAAAAGACACCAAATTTCTCAGTTTTTAGCAGGTTTTTTGTGCATCGGTTTCTGGAAATTAGTAAATTTATTTTGGCTGAAATTGAAAAGCAAAATAATTTCAAAATTTGTGCAAATAGATTGTGGGATTGGCGAGGGCGATGTTAAAGCGTGCTACGAAGGTGGAAGGGCTGGGTGATGTGGTTGACATTGTGGGAACAGGAGGTGATGGTGCAAACACGGTGAACATTTCAACTGGTGCTTCAATTCTTGCTGCAGCTTGTGGTGCAAAAGTTGCCAAGGTGACAATTTTCTTCATCCGTGACCTTGTGTGATGCTATATTTTCGTTTTTCTTTTTTTTATTTTCACATGATATTTTGTGGGTTGTTTTATCTCAGCAAGGGAGTCGGTCTAGCTCTTCTACATGTGGAAGTGCTGATGTGTTGGAAGCTTTGGGTGTAGTTATTGACTTGGACCCAGAGGTAGGTGCACTATGAATTAAGTTATTTATCGTTATATGCGCATTTTCACCCGCGTAGTTGTTCCTGAATGTGGTGCGTTGCGTTCTGGCTGTTTCTGGAGAGAGAAATGTGTGTTAATGCTAAAAACAGGATGTCAACATATTGAAAGTACCAAACTCTTTGCACTGTTAATTTCATCACAGGATGTTATGACTATCAGCTTTTCTATTTTTTGGGCTTGCAAATGCAAACTGAACTGTGCTTCTTCCAATAGCTTTTACTTGGTGGAATTCAAAGGATACAAAGAAAGTGGTTAGGGTCCCAATTTGCAATGTTTTATGCCTTCAACATTAACAGGAGCTATAATAATGAGGCAATTATAGATGCATCATTTTTGGATTTATTAGCCTCTTCTGTTTGTTAACTGGAGGCCATTGCGGGCATACTTGGATCAAAACCCTACCAAGAATAACTTTTTTGCTGTCTTCTGGATGCAGCTAATCTGGCTTTTTCTTCAAGTGCACTGTCCCATACATGGTTCACATTTCATAAACTAAAAGTTTGATTGAAAATTTGTGCATTAAGTTCTAGGTCTACTCAACCTACTGAATGTAAAAATAGATAATAAATAGATAAAAAAACTGATATGATAATGATATACAAAATTCGATATTCTAATGTTGGTGGATTTTCTAATTTTTTGGTTCTTGAAAACAGGGTATAATAAGATGTGTGAATGAGGCAGGAATTGGTTTCATGATGTCAACAAAGTATCACCCTGCAATGAAGTTTGTCAGGCCAGTGAGGAAAAAGCTCAAAGTAAAAACTGTATTCAATGTATTGGGTCCTATGTTGAATCCTGCGTGTGTACCATTTGCTGTGGTTGGTGTTTACAATGAAGACTTGGTAAGTGCCTGTGTGGTGTATTATAGCCTTAGTAGAAATACTATTATCTCATAGGAAGATTTCTTGATAATTCAAAATCACAATCTGAGAGATTTCTTAGCCATAGGCTTCTTTGAGCTATCCAAACTTGTTAACATGTTCATTCTTAAAATCCTATGCTTTGAAATATCTCTTGCAGGCTTCTCCCTAATTCGTAGAAAATGTTTTGGGCAACAAGTGTAACCCTTGATAGCTGGAAACCTTATATGATTAAATATAGAAGCTTATCTCGTCGTCAATTTTTCCTTTACTTTTCAATTAATCAAGGAGATTAAACTAACAGAAAAATTATAAGGTTTTTTATTTTTCCCTGAATTTTTGTAAAAGGTTTTAATATGTTTCAGATTAGTTCATATATGCCACCCTATTGAGGATATTAGTATAGATTTTGCTTTGAGTATAGCTTTATAATATAATGTCAGTTGTTTGAATTGTATCATGAACAGTAGACATATATGTCCTAGGATATTGGCCATATATTTTGAGTAACTTGCCATTTGTATTCATGTAATTCTCCCTCATTGGAGCTCTCTTCTGTTCGTTGGATAGGTACTCAAAATGGCCAATGCATTGCAACGATTTGGCCTGAAAAGAGCATTAGTTGTTCACTCAGAGGGTTTGGATGAGATGAGTCCCCTTGGTAAACTTTCTGCCTTTGGGTAGCCAGCATATGTTTATTTAGCATTCATAGATTTTACATTTGGTTTTTCCTAATCTTTTCGTTTACATTTCAGCTGATTCAAACATAATGATTTGAATGCAGGACCTGGTCTGATCCTTGATGTCACTCAAGAAAAAATTGAAAGATTCTCATTTGATCCATGTGAGGATCATGTCACTGATCTATTTTATTTCCTCTTGTATTAATAGTTTCCTAATCGTATCAATACTTGAGTACCCTAGTAAAATGACTAAATGAATACTGTATTTTATAGTGGACTTTGGCATTCCTCGCTGTACTTTAGAAAGCTTGCGAGGTGGACTCCCAGCATATAATGCAGAGGTCTTAAGGCGTGTGCTGTCCGGAGAAAGAGGGGCAATAGCTGATGCATTTGTCAGTTTTCTCCTCTTAACACTCCCAATCTCAACTGCCTGCTCTCTCTCTCTCTCTCTCTCTCTCTCTCTCTCTCTCTCTCTCTCTCTCTCTCTCTATGTGTATGTGTGTTTATGCGTGATCCTCATGTAAGAAGAACAAATGGACTTATTAAATTTAATCTGACAATGATTGGACAGATCCTAAATGCTGCAGCAGCACTGTTGGTCAGTTGCAAAGTGAACACCTTGGCTGAGGGTGTAGCCCTGGCACGTGAAATTCAATTATCAGGGAAAGCTCTTAATACGCTGGATTTATGGATAGAAGTCTCAAAGGTATTGAAAACATAATGAATCCATTTTGTTCTTTCCACTTTATTAAAGCAGAGAGTTGAAAAAGATGTGCCTTTGTAGGAGGCGCCAGCATTTGCTAGGGCATGAGCAGTGGAGTTTTGAAGCCTGAGAAAAACTTCATTGCAGTATTATGAATAACAGGTAGGTCAAAAGTTGACTTGCTTATGCATCTCACTTCGATCAACTATTAGAAGAAATTAGAATGTCCGGAATGTATTGGGTAAATCTTGTTTATTGTAGTGTATCAAAAGTATTGGCTTATGGAATGTATTATGTTATGTTTGAGTACTTTTTTTGGCACAAATTCAAATGAAGTTTAACTATTTTTGTTATTATCATATAATTAGCTATGTAGCTCTTTTACCATTTTATGGGATAATATACAATTGTATATGGTATATTCGATAATTAAATTAAATGGCTAGAGTTCACTGTCTCCTAATCAAAGAGTCTGTGAAGTTGCCGCCGCAAGTTCCGTCATCCTCGTAATTGATATTTTATTATATAACACTGCACTTGGAGCTGACAATACGGGTTTGTTTATTTGTGTCGTGTTGAATTTATATTGGTCCAAAAATAATTTATTCAATAACCATATTAAAATATTAAAATTCCGAGCTAACATAAAAAAATAAATGAGTGATCCAACTCATATTTAATAATCATGTAGTTGTGTATATAAGACAATTCAATAACTCACTTAATGCATATTTGACACAATTAACATCAAATATCATATTAACATTCATCACAAATTGTTCTTTTTCATATATCTAAATAGTATTATGTGTTAATATTCTAAAATATATATGTTTACTAAAATAATACACCATTCTATCTACAATATCATAAAATTGAACACATAAATATTCATCCTTCATATTTGAGTTTTGATAACAAGATTTTGGAAATTAATTTAAAACTAAAAACATAAATATAAATTAAATTTTATAAATATAAAATAGTTTTGATTAACATTTTAGTAATTGTGCCATTAATAGGATAAATATATCAAGAAATTAAATCCCTTACTAATACAGAAAAAATTGTATTGAATCTGACCAAACTTACTCATTTAATAATCATGTTAATTTTCACGATCCAGATCCAAATCCATTTATTTATGTTATATTTATGTTTTAGGTTGGTGAAATTTTGCAATCTCGAGCCCCACACTGAAAATACTTTATTAAATTTACAAGTTCAAATTCTATTCTACAAACCCACCAAAGTGCACAAACATAGTTTGAAGATAAATTCCTTTTATTTCATTTTCATTTGCGTTTATTTTCTCACTTCTACACCCATAAAATGGAAATTGTTTCATACGTTACTTCGCAGCTGTTTCTATAACAAATTTTTTAGTGAAAATATGGGTTTGAAGAGCACCCTTTTCCTTGCGTACAAATAATCCTCCCTAAATTAAGCAATGAAAAGAGATATATTCCAAAAGTTAATAAAACTAACTATAGAAAAAGAAAATGATCATGATCTTTTCTTTTCTTTTCACGATACATAAATATGCAACTTTTCACCTGCATGCTAGCTGAACTTGAAAGCCAGCGCTGCCGGTTGCGGTAAAATGTCAATGAACCAGAGGCGCTAGTTGGTGTCTCTCTAACAATACAAACCGCTGAAGCCGCTGGCTGTCAAATGCTTCTCTCCCTATACGGAGAGCAGTGCCACATGCATGTCTCTCATTTTGCTTTATAATCAAGCAGAGAAATGTCTATAACACACACACACACACACAAAAATAGAGTAAAGTGGACATCAATTGTTACTCTTACAGACCATATAATTGGTCACTTTAATACCGTTGCATTTCTTCACTTCATCCCATGTACATGAACTTGCGGTTCTTACCTTAACAGAGCAAATTTATCATTTATCAGCAAGGGCAAGGCCACCGCCATCAGCAAGAAGGGGGACCAGCTTTCCTCCTTGGTGCTTCGCTACTACAGCTGCAATGTTTTTAGGAAAAAAAAAAGAAAAAAGAAAAAAGGAACAAACAGAACAAATCAGTTATGGACTTGCTGTCATCTTAGAGATGTGAGGCTTGCTTGCAAAGAAAGTAGGCGTTAGCAACGAAGAGAAGTTGGATGGGCATACTGTCGCAGCCCCCGATGTGTTTTCCCCCAATGAACACATTGGGTACGGTTCTCTGCCCAGTCCACTCTGCCAGAGCCGCTTGAATTTTACTTCCATCACCTTCACAAAGTCACAACATGCAAGGATTTCAAGAATTGTTTGTTTGTTGAAGAAAACAAAACTGGACAAAATGCGTATGATTCCAATGGAGCGCAGCAAGCCTCATTCACATTGACAGCACATTCATCCATTCATCCATTCATCCATTCATTCATTCAACATACATGCCCAGACTGTCAGCATATTCAGCGAGAAAGAAAGAGAGAGGGAGATTTCTTCATTCACAGCATCAAATATTTCAAAGGCAATAAACAGAGCAAGCAAGCCGTCTGAAAAATACAGAGAGTTTGTTTGCTCTTACTTTCAGTATCCAATTCTACGACTTTGAAACTCGCTCCAAGCTGTTTAAGCAACTCCTTCACCCTTGTACAATAACCACAGTAGGTTTTGCTGCGAATGTAGGAACAGTATGAACGAACATTCGTAACAAAATCGAATAATTAATACTCAAAAAATTATTCTTGATCTCGTAGAACATAATTCCCAAAATAGATTAATAATATTTATTCAAAATAGATTTGGAGCTTAGACTGACTAATATTCGACCACACGTAATCGATTCATGGAGGCTACAAAAACACGAGCCGACAAACAGATTCATCTCCGACTCTGAGGTCGTTAATCCGATTAATACAAATAAATTTTCAAAAAAGAAAGAAACGCAAAGTCAAAATAAACAGGATTTGAAGACCTGAAGACGACGACGGGATTGGAGGAGACGATTTCCTTGGCCTTGTTAAGCGCGATTTCAAGCTCTTCTTTGCTCATTTTGCTCTGAAATAAACCCATTTCACTTGATTTTAGGTTTTGATCCTTTCTTTTACAATTAAGTAATTCTTCTGTTTTTACCCAAGAAAAAAAAAAAAGTAATTCTTCTGTCGTCTGGTAGATACACACAGGCGGCTTTTTGCCAAAATTACGTAAATGTCCCTACACGTAATTTCGTTCACAATTAATTCTTCAACGTATGTATAACTTAAGGGTGCATTTAGCTTCAACAAAAAAAAAAAAAAAAAAAAAACACTTAAGGGTGCATTTAACACATTATATTTATTGCATTAGAGTATATTTTATTAAGTCATAATATAATATTATGTATAGTTAGTATAGATCGTATCAAGTAAAATAATATTATTTTATACTAATGTTAAAATTAGACTAATATTCTTTAAATTTATTAATATTTCAGGGTTTTATTGTTAATTTTTTAAAATTAAGTATCAAATAAATATTTTCATATAATAATTTTTATCATATAAAAATTATTTTTTATTACAAAAAATCGTTTTAATTATTTTACTTTAAATTTGAAAAAGGTATTTTATTTTATTTAATCATATATTATTTAATAAATAAAATATAATATAATTATACAGTATTATATTTTTACCATATAATATTAAATTATACTATCATTTTTTAAAACGTAAATAACAAATACAATTTAAAATTAAATTTTAGGAACTTGCTAAGTTGTAGCTAGTCCGCATGACTTTTGTGAGAAGCGTAAGTTACAGCCAACAATTCCCAGAGTTTTATTATTTTTACCAGATAGGACTGGAGATTGGATATAATCATGACTATTCAAAAAAGTAAGATAATCTCTGGGTTAATCATCAGCCGAAATTTTCATTTTCCAACAAGTAGGATGCGTTGGATATGCAGCGGCTGTCTGTTTGAATGACAATTTGAGCAATAGCTCTGCTGGAACTAATAACACATCTTATTGTTACATTGTCGACGACAATTTTAGTTTCCGCTTCACTTGGCTGCGAAAATTGCTTCCAAGTCTTTGTACAATCCTTTCGATTTTGACTTGAAATCCGAAGACGAACTTGAACTCCTGCTCCTTTTGGCGCCCCAAAAGCCACTCCATTTAGTCTGACTGCTCGAAGGATCATTTGCAGTTCCACTTCTTTCTTTGCTAAAGCTGGACTTAGCCATTTCTCTCAGGTGTTTTAGCCATGGTTTATCTGTTGACCCTGAGCTTCTGCTGCCTGAGCTCCCGATCCTGTCGGCATAACCCGTATCACCAGCAGCTCCTTCCCCACGTCGATCCAATGGAAATTTGCTTTCCAGGTTTTTCGTCCACTTCTGTGGCAAAACCAGCAGGAGAACTCCAAATGAAGCTACTTTTAGGCCTGACAAAAGAGATTTCTTAGCCAGGTCCAGTTGCTTTGCTTGTCTGTACAATGCATACCATTCGTTGATCATCTGGGCCAAATATCCGATTAAGAAAATCATGAGCATGGAGATTCCAACTTTAGTCTCTCCCCCGGATGAAATTTCCTTCTCTATGAAAACTAAAATAAGTGTAAATAAACCCACTTGGCAGGATATGGAAATGATCTCAACCAACTGAACCTTTTTCTTAATGAAAGGCTTCTTAAGAACCATGAAAAAGAGCTGAAAAGAGGTGATGCATAATAGAATTATTGTTGGAGTTTTAGAGGACCAGTCATCCGTAAGGACACCAGCTAGAATTCCTAGAGAAACTCGTTTCACGCATTCGAGGAGTGTGTAGTATATTCTAAGTATTCCAAAGAGTTTTTGTATGAAAGGTGCCTCTGCATCTTCTGTTTCATCATCGGAGGCAATGATACGATCACCTTCCTTGTGGGGATTGCTTCTGGAAATCTGTGAGAGCATGTATTTCGGCGGACCTCTCAGATCTTCAAATAAAGGGCCTAAAATGGTTAGATAACTGGAGTCTGGTTGGTTTTTCCACGTCCATTGGCCTCTTTTACCAGGACCTAGAGTTACTCGGACAATCTCCTGATACCAGTGAAATCTCTGACCTTCTTGATGGACTTCCTTGTATTGAAGCAGCTTCCCAAGGGTGATTCCAACTGAGAGGAACAAGAGCAAGGACAGCAACAGAAAAGACACCACAGCCAACAGAAGAATGCCAAGTATAACTCCTGATCGCGCTCCACCTTGAACATTAGAAGATAAGTTAAAATCTTACACATGTGCTTGAAGTTCTCTACAAAACTCATAAGATACTCATTATAAAGAGTATATAAATAATATTATTTGCAGCGATGTATGGATAAAACTTCAAAAAGTAATGGATATCTGATGCAGAGCTTTTTCATGTCAACATCAATGATAAAAGGGAAACATGAATATTTAACTTACCTTTAACTAGAGCAGCAGAAGCCCTGCAAATACAAGGTAGTGCAAGAATTATAAGAAAGATCTCAAATCTTGGGAATGTGACTGCTCCATAGCCTCTCTGCTTTTCAGAGTTTTTCTTTCTGAATTTTACAATTAGGAGGAGTAAAATATGTAGAAGTATCAAACTGCCACCAATCACAGCTAACCAGAACATGCTTCTGTCAAATTCCCTCCAACTACAAGAGGAAATGAGTGCTGTAAGATAGAGTAACAATAGACAAATGAATCTTTAGACTGAAACAAAGCAAATAACAAAGAAGGCTAACTCCTTAGTTAAAGTGTTCTTCTTAACCAGAACTAAACATCATATACCTTTGGCAATCTGGAATGTCTCTATAATATGTATGTCGAGAAACATGTTCATTAAAATAATTAAATGAAACATCCCAATAACTTACCCATTCAAGTGATTCGAATCCAAATAATCTGCTTCAGGTTTAATATTTTGGCTCTGCATACAAGTGATACATTCGATCATTCAATGTATTCATAACATACTGTTCGAAGCTGAAAAATAAGTAACGTAGCAGGAAAAATTTATTTTTACCTCAAAAAATAATTCGTATTCCATTGGAGTTAGAGGTGAGCCATATACAGCTGCATCACTGTTTGAATTCTCTGCAACTGGTTGCTCACTTTGAAAAATAGCTAAATGATTAAATTTGGAAACGTAGGAATGTGAGCCATCTGGGGAACTTGAGCCCACCATGACTGGGTGACTCTGCCCTGTTTCCCATGGTAGATTGAAATATGGAATACTCCACTGAATACCTCTGGCAAATTCATAATATTCAACCGGCAACGCATCTGCCAACCATCTTGACAGTGCAAAAACCTGGATGTGGCATGCAGTTCTCTGCGCAAAAGGAACAGACAAGACGATGGATTTCAGTTTTACAGCTAAAGCTAACTTTAGACAATCTTTGAGGACATAAACGGCATCTCATATCTATTTTGATTCTAAATATTATGTTTCCACAATCCATCAAGCAAACAGTTCTGCCTAAAGCTTCAAGAAGTTGATAAAAAAAATGAACTGTTCACAATATTCGAGAGTAAGTCAAAAATCATACAAAAAGGTTCCTTGCAGGATCAGACACCAGAGAGAATGATGGTTTCGAAAATGCCCCGACAGATAGAAGGCTTGCCGTTGACACAGTGAGCAGCCCAGCAGCAACAGATGTTGCCACAAAAGCAGCAGTTACAAATGTAGAAATTGCAGAAGATATTGTAGGTACAGAATCTGCAGATATGTGTCATAACTTTCATAAGAAAAATACTAAAGAAAACCATGGAAACTGACAATCATCCAAAAATTGGATGTAGCATATTAATTGAGCTAATAATAAACAAGAACAGAGGAATTGTTACAGTGCTTCACTTGTAGAACATTAGATGGTAGATTCCTGTTTCCAGCAATATCCCCAGTTACATTTTCAGGAACATTGACAGAAACAGTATCAGCATTAGCTTGTATCTCTAAAATGTAAATGCTCCGTCTTATTTCTTGAAAGCTGGATAACATTAATAAAAGAAATAAAATTAAAATATACTTGAGTTCTTATCTTTGAAAAAACTATCTGAAAGTGCTTTGCTCATTTTCATGGTATTCCATGGTAGGTGCTTACAGAAGTTGCTAATAATAAATAACTTGCCTCTGCAAATGCCCTCCCGAGATCGATATCAAAGAGGAGTTAAAGCCAAACACAGGCTTCAAGAACTTGATTAATATTGGGATACTATCCTGCCTAGTCCTTGTACTAGATGTTGTACTCAATCTCACAGCAGGTCTCTGAGAATCTGACAGTCACATCTATGCTTATGTTAGGAGGAAAAACCACATTCACAAAGTATTCCCAGAAAAGAAATAAAGTCAAGAAATTTTTATGCTCAATTGATTGCAAAGAATCTAGAAGTTTCTTACCAATCTTTGAAACTTTGAAGTCAATAGGAACTGAAAAAATAATGGAGAATCTAATTTAATTCCACACGAAAAGAATGTACCATATACCATAAAGGAAAGTAACTGGATCAATTGGCGAGACAGGAGTCCCATATCTGCTTATAATGGAGTTTGAACTGAGACTTATGGTGATAATAGCAATGCTAGATATATTTGCAACCTGAAAAGAAATTGCAAATGATATGAAGACTCAATATGAAATTGGTTTGCGAATATTTGAGCAAAATAATATAATAATTTAACGATTATTGATAGTAAGGTCCCAATTTATGTAAGGTCACTATTCAAATTACCACAAACCCAAATCTGTGATTTCCAAGGTTTTTTCCATTGATTGGAACAAGTGTTCCCTGACTTGAATTCAAAGAATTTAGAATTTCCGCAGATGAATTGAGAACAGCTTCTGAGAAGTACAAGTACACCTTCAACTTCTCATCATCATTAGTTGCCTGCACAGTCCTGGTTTTATTATTTAGTTGAAGCAACTTTTCAGGAACATGAGACCTTAGGTCGACAAATAAACTTCTTCTATCTGTAATAAACAAATAGCCACAAAATGAACTGAGCAAGTTAGGTAACAAAAAAAAATCTAAAATGGAAAAAGATAATGTTTAACGGTTTAAGATAGCTAAAAGTATGAAAATGAATACTCATATCGTCAAGCGACAAGGTAGCTCGATAAGAATATAAAAATCCAAATTTAAACATGAAGATTGAAGGACAAAATAAAAAAACTAACCAAAATGTACATAGAAACTGGAATTGTCTGCCCTTGAAAATTTGTTCCCTGCGGTATCGGTACAAAACCTTTTATCCATTACCAATATCACTCTCCCATACTGAGCATTAGATGATAAACTCACAAGAAGAGAATATTTGAGGCTTTGTTGCACAGTGATAAGTGAAGATGGTATAACTTGGCCAGCACCATAGACCAGCAGCTGAAAAGAAAGATGCCAGTATTTAACGATTTGGCCCATTGATTTATAAAAGAGAACCGATCGTGTATCAGTAACTTTGCAAAATGAAGTTAGTTGAAAACATTGATATATTTTGTTGGCCACCTACTCACGTTGCAGGCATTCACAGAAGAACATCCAAAACCTCCTCTGCCACTACAGGGTTCAGTAAAAGAAACATTTACAGAGACATTTTTGGCATTTGTAAAAGATGATGACGCCGTTATATATGCTGTAGGTGGGACTGTATCTGCAAAAGTGATATAGAATTGAACATTAGCAGCCAGAAATCAAAGTCAGCATAACTGGCAACATTCCAAAACCTGAATGTCGGATCATCTAATGCACAAGAATAGGCAATTAATAGTTTCAACAGTAAATGGATCCTAATCAGATCTACAGCAAAGTAAGACTGGGATCTGATGGAAATAAAAAACCAGCCTCTAATTTTCTTATCTTCAGTTAGACGACATTCAGTGACACGCGTAATATATAATCACATTTTTACACTATTCCAACTGATATCGAAGGAATTCTACCAACACGTCTTTTGTGCACACTCAGTACTGAAGTAACAATAACAAGAACCCAAAAAAGATGAAAAGTAAGGCTTCTTAACCAACAATCCAGTTATGGCTGGAGCAGCCAACTCCTTGAGATCCATAGCCGCAGACCTCAAATGTGTGATTCCCGTCATGCAAGCCTGTGTATGAAACTTCCCAAGTTCTACAATCTGAAGCAATGCCATTATCCAGCTGCATGCATGGTATTTAAAAAACCCATCAACTATAGTAAATTAAAAATTTCAAAACAAAAATACCATGTAAATTTGTTTCAAGTTCTAAGAAGAATCGTGTATGGGCAGCAGTTGGCTAGCCAGAATGACGAACCATCCAGTCTCCTTGATTCCTTTTTCCTAGTAAAAAACCTTCAATTTGTATTTCAACAAAAATTTTCAACAATCAGGAAATACAGTAGATGTAATTAATAAATTCTTTTTGGGCATTTAACAAGAAAGTTTAATCAAAAAGACTAAAATAAAATTTCAGCCTACAGGTGCAAAAATCTCATAGCAAATACGTGGCAACAGTGAACAACTACCATCCCATTTCAACTTATAGACAACGGAACTTGAAAGTTTCACATTGCAAAGCAGCCCAAAAAAAAATGATTATTACTAGTAAAGAATTCAACAAACCTTGCAACTGATGCTACAGTCAGTGCAATTGTAATTTCCAGCGACAAACACTTGAAACGAGAATGTGGCTGAGTTCAGTCGTGAAAATAACTTAGGAGCCTTCAAGAACTTCACAGAGACCACAGAAGCACCATGAACTTTGAAGAACAAAAGTGAAAGAACCCAACATTGCAAAATATACCGTGTAAACTTTTTTAAATTCATTTTGGAGAGGGTGAGCTTCAAACAGAAGTGTCAATTATGCAGAGGCCAAAAGAAACATTAGTGGGGTTTGTGCAATAAGTTGCAGAACAAAGAAAGCAATGCAGTGCAGTGCATGGAAATGAAAGAGGAAAGAGGGAGAGAGAAATTAGACGAAATATATGAAGGCCAAAGAGTGGTTTTAGGAGATGAGGCAATGAGTTTAGTGGCTGATGAAGATTACAGTTAATGATACTGCCCATGAGACTGACAGTTCAGAACGAGTGTGTAATGTAATGTGCTTTCTGAAGATAAGTTAGAGAGAGAGAGAGAGAGAGAGTCTCCAAAGAGAAGAATTGTAAATCAAAATAGAGACAAAAGAAGCATCTCTCTCTGCTGTTGTTTCACTTCTTGGCTGTTAAATAAAGTTAAAAGAGCAGCTATACAAGTACAGCTAAGTAAATTTTTCATCTTATTCCATTATTTTATTACTTATTTTTGTACCGATTATGATAAATATAACTTAAGAAAACCTGGTACACAATGGAAATGAATTTCAATAGAAAAATTTCTATTTGTTAAATCAATAATTTCTTTCTGCATGAAATGTAAAGTTTTTTACCTGGCCAACCTTTCAGGCATGCAGGAATTGAGGCAGCTTTTTGGTCACATTTATTTGGTCAACCTTTAAAATGTAAAGCGTATCTTTTAGACCAATATCATGGCCAATAGAGGAATCGATAACATGAATATGTTTTTTTTTTTTAACCAAAAAAAGTAAATAAATAAATAAACAACTGAAAATTTTAAAGAAACAATAAAATTGCAAATGCACGTGCATTGATTGCTTCTAAGGACTGATGCCATGTTCTTCATTCAGAGTTGTTCATGGAGTTCTTATAAAAATGTTTAGTGGACACAGAACAGAGAGAAGAGATTCCCCATTTTTCCACCTAATGTAACCTCTCTGTTCACAACATCGTATATAATGTCTATTAGTATTTTTATGAGTGTAATTTGATGCATAGCAGGTTTATATAGTCTTACGTTTTCAACACTTTCAGCACTCAAACTGTGACTTTAATATTGCATAAATTGAGAGGTGGGGCAAAGCGTGAGTTCTGTTCTGAATATGACGCCGTCATTTTCAGAAGTGAATGTAAAGCCAGAAATGAAGGTAAATGAACAAGAAAATCCAGTTGTTATTTTTATTTTTATTTTTTCTGAATATCAAGGCCTCACATTTTGGGGAGAAAAAAAAATAAAGGAGACAAAATCTTTATCACAATCTGTTTACTTTTTGCAGCAGTAGCAATTGCTGAAAGAAAGATAACAGCTCTCTCAAGGCTGAAGCTGAACCTCATGAACATTATCCCTTATTTCTCACTTCAGTATGGTAATGCAACGTGTCCCCTTGTCTTCATGTCTTTTAGCGTGCGTCAATGTTTTGGATATAGAGGGGAATAGAGATGAAGAATAAGCCATAAGAGTTTGAGCAAAGAGAAAATAGAAGACTATTGCAGCAGCCGTCGTTAAGCAAGCTGGACTCTTAATCGCAACCTATCTAATACATTATGAGATGATGGATGACAAGCCCCTTCTTTAAAAAACATGCAGACGCCTTGTCATCCACCCTTACCATATTCTTCTATGTTCCATGTCTGTAGCTCAAAAGTAAAAGATCGATGCTATTTGCCACGCCTCTAATTTCCTTAACAAATCCCTTCTCTTGCCACACCCCACTAAAGGGCGAAGCTATTTGACCTCACTGAAATATTTTTTTTACCTTGACGTAGGGTGTTGCATGTCGCGAGTAGAAGACCTCCTGAAGGTCATAACTTAGGCTACAAGTGCCTGTTTTAGGCGTGTAATATACCGTTTCGAAGTTTGCTACGAGAGGAACAAAACCCAAAACTGTTTCAGCAGTTCTGCCCTGTGGTTGAATCGAAAATTTCGTTTCTTTCTGTGTCGTTTTACAGTTTTAAGATTTTTTTTCTATTTTTCCTTATTCTTCTAGGATTTTTATCTTTTTTTCTAAGACTCGGATTTGTGCACCGTTTTCTTTTCTTTTCTTATTTTGATTAGGAGAATTTAATTATCATATTATATTTTAGATTTGCCTATTTTAGTAATTCATAATATTTAAGCTTGTTATAAAAAAGAGTTCCAAAACCATGGTTTCTATTCATTTTTATTTTCAATAAAATTTATCAATATTTAGAAATCTAGTTTCTTCTACTTACAAATTCAAAGCATTTCCACTTCGTCACACCTATTGTTGAATAATTTTTTTTATTGCTAAAATATTCATTCCTGAACTTACTATATTAGACAAAGCATTCATTTAAAATATAATTAGAATGATAATTATTTTTATCATCTTCTTTTTTCCTTTTTCCTTGAGAGAAAGAAATATGTAGAGCACAATTCTAGGGCTCATTGAGTCGCTTCTTTCATCTATCGTCTGAGCCTTTTTCTTGATTTTTTTCTTTGTTTGTTGTTTCTCCATTTACAACTGTTTTCCGTTCTTAGTGCAAATTAGGGTGTCACTTGGATTGAAAGAATTTAAGATGAAATTTATATTCAAGTGGTCTTCTAATTGGCTAAAACTTAAAAGAATTGCTGGTTGGGCTTGTTTCATATTAGTCGAAAACTTCTCCTCGTTCAAGCTTTTAGTAATAATAATACTATTTGGGATGAATAAGTTGTTTTAGTGTTTACATTTGTTGTTCAATCAAATTCAAATATAATTTCTTGTTCAAGTGTTTCCTTTCTAACAGTAGATAAAATTTTGAGACTTAAGATAGTTATAACACTGAAAAGATTAGAGAGAAAGAGTAATAAAATAATTTTTATAAAAAAATTTATTTATTTATTTTTTGAACATAGGGGTACATTGGACATTAAGATGGGTTTATAGAGAAATAATTAAATTTAAAAATTTAAATGGTGAGTTTATTGCGTAAACAGGTTTAGTGAATATTTTTATGTGTACACTTCCACCCAAAAATAAATGGATGAATGCATATCAATTTTGAAATTCCTATTTAGTTCCGATATTCACCCACTTCTTTTCCGATTAAACTCTCTTTCTACGGCTATAATGATGAGATAAAGTTGTTGCATTTTCCGGTTCAAAAGTTGAAAAAGACCCCAATTGTCTTCTTCTTCCATGGAGATTTTCATAAACCAATGCTAATCCCTCAATCATTCACCACCATTCCTTTCTAATTTATCCCGGAAAAAGTTGGGATAAATTTTTTTTTTCTTTTAAAATATTTCAAAAGAAAAGAAAAGATTATGAAGGAGCACCGTTGCACTATTGTACAGAATAAAATTTGTATGCAGTACAGTTATTACAACAAAAAACTTTTATTAATTCATACTTTCCTGACAACAACTCTTTTTAGCAAACCTGATGCTGATCAAAAAGTTTTAATAATTCATACTTTCCTGACAACACCCTTTCAAAGCTTTTAAATTTTATTTAAAAAAGAAAAAAAAAAAAAAAACCTCTCATATTTCAGAGGTGTACTTAGAAACGGGGTTGTTTCCAGAAATGAAAGGGGTTTGCAACTGTACATGTCGGCCAGGTTAAGGGATTTGCAACTGTGAAACTGCGCTGTTTATGTGCTGTATTGTTATGGTGTGCTTAAATGAGAAATGCTTTTGGAGGATTTATCAGTAATAGAACCCTGAATCTCTGTTTCGGCTCCAGACACGAGTCCCATAAAACAGGTTGGCGGCTCGGTGGTGGAGCATGTTCTTGATAGTTGCGTTGTGATGACTAGGCTTTGACCTC
This sequence comes from Murraya paniculata, assembly GCA_030449075.1. Lineage (NCBI taxonomy): Eukaryota > Viridiplantae > Streptophyta > Magnoliopsida > Sapindales > Rutaceae > Murraya > Murraya paniculata. The sequence goes on from JAEVFN010000072.1 coordinate 730,612, forward strand.
AGAGGTCTCACATTGGGTTATGAACAACCAAGATTTATGCTTGGTGCTTCCAGATGTTCATGTTCTCTGTGACAAAAGTAGCTTTCATGTGAATCATGTAGCGTAACTCTATCTTCACGCAACAGCTTAGTACATCAACTACATAAACGGTGGCCTCGTTTGTACAAGCCAATGTGGCACGAGCCACAAATAAAGGTAGTGCCGAGTAAAAGAAAGGAGCCAGGCATAGCAGAATGTTGACAAGTCCCCGCTTGCACAACATATCAATGAATAGATGGAATCAGCAGTGTGAGGTGTATTTGGCTGGCGCTCATACGCAATTGCGCATCAACTATGAAATAAGAACCCAAATCCAAACTCATAACTAATTTTTTATGTCAATTTCATTTTTCTATATCACCTTGATATTTCATAAATTTTTTCATGTACTTAACGATTCATGAGATAAGATAAAACTGCAAACATTAATAAATTTAGATATTAATATCAATCATACTTCAAGAAATATTTAAATTTGATATGGAAAAGAAAGATGAATAGAGAATTGGCAAAGTGATCCGTGAAGCAAGCGTAAATTTTTTTAATTTATTATAATTATAATTACATTGTATTTTGTACTGATTAATAATTTTCTTTATGGGTCTCTTTGTAGTTTTGAAATTACAAATAAATGGATTTAAAAAGTATTTTGTAGGTTTAAATAACCCACCATTTTTTTAATTCCACGAACCCTAACATAAAACTATATATTTCCCAAGGTGACCTTACCCCAAATTATTCAAATTAAGTTTCATAAATTAAATAAATAAACTGGACCATAACTATTTTGTTTCCGGTAACGGTCCCGCCACTGCTGTCGTGGCCACCCGCCGATGGAGATGTGGTCTCATGTTGACGAATTACGTACTATTGGATTCCAAAATTTTTGTTCCATGCAAATGCAGTACCATGACTTTGCCAAATTTTCTAATTAAATATCAATTTTTGTCATTTCCATATACATCAGAACTAGATGAGTAATTTACCATGTATATCTTAAAAGATTATTATTTGATTTAGGCTGAAGTTATTGTAAAATTTACTATTATAATTTTTTTATCCATTATATTTTTTGAAAAATATTTGTTTTCATATTTTAATATTTATTTACTAATCAATATGTATAATAATAAATAATTATTATAATTTTAAAAAATGTTTTTTTCATATTCTAATATCTATTTAATAATTTATATGTATTTAGTAATTAATATGCATAATAATTAATTATTAATTATTATGATTTTAATATAATTGAATTTACCATAGCAGAAGACATTTGGATCATAAAACTCAAATCAAGCCTAAAACAATTCAAATGGGTCACTTTGGGTTGGGTTAAAAATGTTTGGGTTGATTTGGGTTGGAGTTAAATTTTTTTAATTTGATTTGGATTAACCTAAAATCCAAACCAAAACAACACATGCCCACCCTTTTAATTTATCAGCAAACGGGTAAGCTTAATTGAGGTGGAACTCCTATAGAGAATAGGCTATTTGGGGCTTAAGCAAAGCTGAAAGTTGAAACAAGCAATACCTAACAAGTGTGAACACAAATACTAATGATGACGGAAATGAACAAGGTCACTTTGTCGATCATACAATAAAAAACGCATTCAGGAGCATAACCCGACATAAATTATATGGATATCATCAGTACATTAGTGGATATTTGCCATCCCTACAGTAGAAGTCAGTGATATAATATTATATTGCTTAGTGCTCACATAGCACATTTGATGTAGGAGGTTCCCCCTCCATTTAGAATATGCATGTTAAAATGATTATGGAGGCGCTTATTTCTTAGTATTGATACTAAAGCAAACGGGAAGCACTAGTAGCAAGGCATCCGATGAATTATTTAAAAGTTCGGCTATTTTGTCTAGCATGCATAAAGTTGCCGCAAACAATTTTCAATTTTGGCGGAGAATATTTCCCTTTTCCCCATAAATACACAAGCATCGCGATTTGATCTCTTAGACTCTTAAATTAAAAACCAACATGGTAGGCACAATCGGCCTTGTTTTAAGGACGGCTGTCTGACCTCCACTTTAGATTACAGTTCAGTATATAATTGCCTAACACATCCAGAACCATAATTTTTTTCGTTTAATGATTGATCATAGAGCATACAGATCACATACTATTGACTGAGACATACCAAACAAAATAGGAACGAAAAATTCCCAAAATCAACTCAACTGGACCCTTCCAATCTTATATAATGGAAAAATATGAGGCTGAATGAGGCTCATCGTGTTAGGCAATCACTTTCTGGCATCCATATGCGGAGAAGTCTATCATAAAACGAGCAAGTAGCCACTAAACTATTCTTTCGTTTGCCTTCCAGGGACGATCTCCCTCTCTGCCAATCTGCTCCATAAGCAAGAGAGCCGTGCTTAGTATAAGTTTCAAGCACTTCAGCTTTCTCCTCTCCAACCTTGACAACTGCAAATCCATTGTGCATACATGCGGCCAAGACCAAGCCTGGTATAAAAGGGTGGTGCTTGATTCTCCAAACTCCTCCCCCTAAACAAACTGAAGTCTCATTTACCGGTTTTGAGATTGACCTTACATCCCATACCCTCAGGCATTCGTCATAGCTACCAGTAAGTAAAGTATTAGAATCATTGGGGATATTTGCAATGCAACAAACACCCATCTTATGGATCTTGGAGTTCTGAAATGCCAACTTGTACGGACTCTCCCGTATATCCCAACCACTGAACTTGCAATCATCTGAGCCAGTGTACACCATGTGCGGTTGGTGGATGTCAAATGAAGTTGCCCAAACCTCAAACTCATGAGCTTTCCATTGTTGTAGAACTTCAAGGTGGGACTCAACAACAGAAACGATCGAGACAGATCCATCGGAAAGCCCCACTGTGATGGATGTGGCTGATGGGTTCCACTCTAAACATAGACACATGGAAGAGCTGATTTTTTCCCCAGTGATATCTCTCAAAACCCCCCCTGCAACATCTACAAATAAGAAAAAAACCACAATGGATAACTAACTTTGTAGATTTACAAATTAAATTCTTACCTATTAACTAACATTTTCATCACAAGTACTTAAACAAAAACCCAAAGGAAAATTACATTAACAGACAAAACAAGATGAAACCTTTAACGTGTATACCATTAGAATCCAGCTCCAAGCTGTAAACCTTCACGTAACCATCAGCATCAGCTTGAGCAAGCAAAGGACCTGCATTACCGCTAACTGGGCTCCATTTAATATCGAAAATTCCCGTTGTATCCATTCTATAGAACAACTCAAGATTTTTTTCTTCAGCATTGACATTGAATAGTGAAACGCTTCCTTTTCTACTCGGCTTATCACCTTCTTGTAAAGTATATGTTGAAGCTGCAAGAACGTGGTGATATGAGTCCTGTGGACAAAACTCCACGGCGTCTGCGTTACCGTCTAGCTCGCAATGTGCCACGTCCATGCCTACATTGTTGTTGAAAAGAAAACTATAAATTTACAAGTGAAATTCGGTTTGGCATTTCGTCGAACAACTAGAGTGCGTCATGACGAAGAGAAAAATGCCGAACGCGCAAAAAGAGGGAGTTTACCGTTACGTCAGTGGCGAATCGATGGTAAGTGCTAATTACGAACTGAATCAGTTCCCAAGGAAATTATTTTGGACTTCGAAGTGAATCAAATGACTAGATGAGCGAATGCGATCCGTAGCAGAGAATTGATGCAAACGCGCGATCACACTTTATTGAGGCCGGGTTCGGTGGCGCGGGCGATGTTATTATCATTATTATCTTTTTCCATAATGGAAAATGATATTAGGCCATCAGCAATACAGAGCCAAGACAGAAACGCATGAGTCAGGTGCCGTTTTGCTGTAACTTATTGTATGAAGTTTATTTTTCACTCTAAAAGGATAAAGCCCAGTAGCCCACACGTGCAGTTTCTGTCTTCGCTCTGTTTTGCCGATGGGCGATACCATGGCTCGAATGTCGAAGTAGGGATATTGTATATAGCCATAATATTATTAAGCCAAATATTGGCAATCCCTAACTTACGTTTTGCGTAACATACGGCTTGACAAATCTTGAGTGTTCAATGTGTTTGAGTCTAATCCAACGAATGACATTAAATTTATGAAAAAATAGTAACTAGTGATAAACGTGTTGAACTGGTTGTTTCAAGTGATGGTTTACTTGTTGTTGCCTTTTTCTTATGAATTTAAGTATAATCTAACCAGCGAAGAACTTGACTTTGAAATCGATGAAGAAGGACTAGTCATCGGAGATGAGATAGAGGTGGCGACCTCCCAAGCACCATCGATTTCTTGAAACTCAACGAGCCACTGATTCGCTGCCACGCAGTTGCATAATTCATTCTTGTGATTCAAGACGTGAACAACCACCTAAATTTGCAAGTCCATTCGCATCAAATGACCCCTAACTTGTAGAAAATTCGGTGGCAGAATTTGAGGAGGATGGTCTTGGAGGAGATGAAATTCCTCTTACTTAATGTTTTGGGTCTTCTTATTCTTTTTCCAATTAAACATAACCACCCATAGAAAAACTGATTTTTCAATTAAATGCTTAAAATTCAACAAAGATAAAAAAACATGTTTCACTCCTTCAGGGATTGCATCCCTTTTCAATCAATCTTTTTGCCATGTATAGTTCAACCTGAATATGTTATTCAATACATAAATGCTTCCTTGAGGTGTTGGCATCAAATGGAACATCTGGCTGAAGTTGAGAGGGTGTTGTTCATCGGCGAGTTGAAGATTACTGGAGACAAAAACGAGCATGCCACTAGTGGGACCAAAGGGCTGGTAATCGACGATGGTGATGGAGTGCTGGCACTGTTGGAAGGGAAGGCTAGTGAGCTTAGCGACGATATTTTGCGAGCCCACACCTACCTCTCTTATCAAATTTTGCATTTGCTTGAGACTTGCGTAGACGAGAGAAGAGAGAGAGAGAGAGAGAGAGAGAGAGAGAGAGAAAGGCGTCATCTTAAGTTACTATTTATAATTTAACAGTGACGACATCGTTTTTCTTTTTGCAACTGGCTATAGGAAGTAGTTTTTTGGTTGACTCTTTTGGCCATCGGTCTCCAATCATCTTAGTCAGTTACAATTTCCCTAGTATTACGTACACGCGACATATTTTTACTGGTTGACTAGTTAAATCACAGGTTGTAACTTACCAAAACCGTAACTTAAGGTGATCCTATTATATTTTGAGTCTTAAAGGGGACTCTCCAAATTAGCAGGTAGAGCCGTAGAGGTAGATTTCTCTTATTTACATTCAAAATTATAAACTGATGTTATAAATGTTTGGCATTACCATAAGAGTGTGATTAAGTTATATTATTTGTAATTTACGTTTATCCTACTAGTTGCACCCAATTACTCAATACTTATTACTAATCAAACAATACTTTCAGTTATTAGACACAATTTTTAAGTTGATGTAAGTTACATAACTATAAACCTTATATAAAACATATATGAATGGACTATTTTTTTTTAACTTTTTTGAAATATGTGAATGGACAATTTTAAATTCATTTAATACCTAAAATATTTCATATTTACTACCCACCTTGTTGTTTATTAAGTCTACAGCCTCCTACTAGTCTAATTTAATGATCAAATGAGTCCCAGTACTTTTTTAGCCACTTGCATCCCTACTCCACTGTTGTGGTTTTAGCCATAGTACTTGGAGGTTTTAGTTGCATCTGCAATTAGATTGCTAGAGAGTCTCTAATATCAACTCCTAAGCTTGTCAACTACCTATTTAAAAAACTACAACATTTACACTTGCATTTAACCAACCATCAGGTGGAGGACTTTACTGCTGCTGTCTAGCATTTTCCTTTCTTGCAATATAAGCTACCATAGGTTGCTTAATTCTCTTGAAATATTCAACAACAAACTTAGCTCTAGCCACTAAATTAACCGGATCCTCTCTTTTGCCTTCAACAAGTAGCTTGTTCATTGTTATCTAGATTACCCAATAGAAAGCTACCATCATCTCCCCATTTGAATTGCCTTGTTTCAGAGACAGAGCGAAGCATATCAGTAAGGTCATGTCCTGGCCCACCTTGAAGATATTTTTCCCTAACTTTCCAAGTAATCTTGCATTTCAATAAGGCATGAGAAATACTTTCCATACTGTCTCCATAGCTTTGGCATCTTGGTTCTTGGAGCATCTTCCATTGTTTCTCAATGGTTGGTAAGAGATCTTGTGCTTTCTAAAAGAAGATATTTTTGTCATGACCCAGCCCAGACCTGGTAACATATTGTCTGTCTACTTTGAGCCCTAACAAGGGTTATTTGATTTTATTTCTGGGACATTCATACACATTAAAGCATATCTTACCAATTAAGGTGTAAATCATCCATTATAAACTTAACATCTCTTCTGTACTTTGTTGATATAGAATTTGCCTAAAGTGTTATAATTTTGGTCTTCGCCCAATAAAGGAAGCTTCCAAATTATTTGCCAGAGAGTTGAACTATAACTATAGCCTAAGCAGCTCAGGAAATCAGGATGTTTGAGTCTGAAAGCCGCCACCTGATATCTACTTTTCACTAAATATTGACCCCCTCCTACCATAACGCCACATCACTTGGTCTTCACTTGAAATTCTAAATAGAGGAACTTTAACAATTTCATTGGCATCTTCACTTTTAAACACCTAGTATATTATATTCATATTTCATTGATTCTAAGAGTCGATTAGGTCAGCAACTACAGCTTCATCAAGCATTAAAGTGGTAAGGATTGGCTTGAATGTTGTAGGTCTTGAATCTTCTTTCCATTGTCAATTCTCTGTCTATAGCCTTGTTGAATCACCTATCTTCTCCACACAATACTTCTTCATACGAAAGAAGGTTTGGAGCCTATCTTTGCATCCAAAAAATTTGTCTGTCTAAAGTATCTAGCCCTCAAAACTTTTGTCATAAGGGAATCCGAAAATTGAATCATTCTCCATCCTTATCTGGCTGCAACAACTTGGTTGAGGCTTGAGAAACTCCATTCCACCCCTCATCTTTGCCTAACTGATTATTTACTGTCTAACCCAGTGAGTGCTCCAAAAGAGGGGATAAGTCAAGGCTAAGCATGTAAGCTTATGAGTATTTGGGCTCCTGTCCCAACAAGCTGATTTTAGAAGGTGAGTTTTGCTAAATATGTGTAACAAAAGAATAAAACTAAAGCAATTTTCAATTGGTGCAACATTTTATTTCTATGTTCTTGGATAATTTTAAAAAAAAAGTTTAATAATTTATTAATTTTTTATATCTGGGTTTTATTCCTTGGCATGTAACAAGTATGACATTTTAGGACGACCTTAATTACTCAAATTGTTGGTAGATAAATTAGAAAGAAATGCAAGATTTGTCACATTTACGAACGTAATCGAATGACAAATTACACGCACTTTCTTCTTGACGGCGATACATGTAATAACTGGATTCTGATACGGCAAATTGCAATCTAGCCATTATCACGTCGTTGTTATTCTCCACCTGCCCTTTAAGCTTTCTCTATTATTACTATTATTATAATATTTTTTGAAAGAAAGCTTGCTCTATTATTATTAGATGCATAGTGATTAGTGGACTTCACTTTTCATTAAAAACTGGAAAAAAGGTAAGAGCTTGCCATTAAGACCTATGACCGTTGAATGACCTTTCATTCTTGCTTTAATGTTTGATTTGAGCTTTCAGTTTTTAATCATCCGGTTTTATATAATACCTGAAACGATTAACAACTAAATAAAATAAAATAAATATTACTTATATATATTGAAAACAAAATAATAATAATAAAGTCACAACTATTTTATAGAAATAAATGTTTACAAATTAATCTGACACAAAAAAATTCATTATTTAAATTTATCATCGGTTTGTATAATTAAAAAAATAATTATTTATTATTTTTTAACTAATTTTTTATATCATATCAATTTATACATATTAATTTGTATAACATTATTCGTGAGTATTATTCTTGAACTAACATAAAATAATAAATTAAATTTCGTAACTTAAATATTAGCCACTAGAAACCGAATACTTGTTGTGTTATTGAAAGTCCAGCCCTCATCATAAATTCGGCAAACGTGAATTACTAAGTAATACTTTTTCAAACTTGGAACATATTACTTGCTTTTAATTAGTTAATAAACTACTCCTAGGGATTATTGGGTGCACAAGTGTTATTAATTTTATATGGGTGGTGCAGTTATCTTATGCTAATTATAATCATGCCCGTATATTCTTTATTGGAGAATAATTAACAACGAAACATGTTAATGCGGTCATTCTTTCAAATATTATTATATGATAACTCCGCGACAGTAATATAATTAATGGTTGTGACTAAGCTTCCTGACTTTCAACGTGTGAAAATTATGCATCTTAAAAGTGAACAATCCTGCCGATTAAGCCGGCCCAATAGTTTGATAAATGTGCGTGTTTTAAAATCTAAATAAACTCTCACAATGGAGAATAAAACTTTATCTCATATCATATGATATATGCTAGCTTTGCCTCCAAGAATAACATTGTTAATCTCCCATTCAATATTATTTCAATGATTTTTGTATTAATTTATCTAACAGTTTTTTTTTTTTTTTACTTTATTCTTTTAAAGTAACTTAACAGTCATTAAAAAAGAAAAATACTCACAATCTAATCTAATAATTTTTTGTAGGAGTCATGGTATATGTAACTTATATGAATCTAGTAGTTGCGCTTAATAAATTAATGTAGGATATTATTTTAAGATTTTAGAATTTTATTATTTTAGGTCTTTTGATATTTTTTTTATTTTTAATTAGAGTATGTGTTTTAATATTTTATTTCTAATATCATTGTGATTTAGTTTCCTTTCCAAATTAGTTTGGAGAAATATATTTATTTTATTATAAATAGAGAGATCTTGTTATTATTTTTATAACCATTTGATTAATAAAATCTCCATTTATTTTATTTTTCCATGAATTCTTTATCCTTAATCTCACGCTATTGACTCGTTTGAATTAAAAAGATATCTAATCAATCACGAAGTTGATTTCATTAAATACAATCATTCATTACCTCACATCAAATCACGAAATTGGATTTGTTTGATAAAGTGATTCACCGCCCCATATCAAACTCAGATCCATGCATTCGCGTCAAATGATTAGTTCTATTTTACAACTAATTCGCTTTTGCTACCCAACTTCATCATAACTTAAGTGTTGTTTGATTATTAACATGTCTTTTGTTATTAACTACAACTCTTAAATTAAATGTAAGTTACAAATAATATAACATTATCTGCACCTTCTATTTAAAGTTCACTGCCGAGCTTTTCTGAGAGTTAACTGAACTACAAAGTAGTTGTATAATTTTTTAAATTTGACGTAAAATGACGGTCCAATAATTCTTGTAAGCTCGTCGCTAGTTGAGGTTATACAGATGGGGTTATTAATACTAACGTAACAGAAGAGATTGTTGTTAGGGCTGAAATCTTATTCGTAAGAATAATTCATCAATTGGTTGGCTTCTTTTTTTTCTTTTAATTCTTTAAAAAAGGATCAAGAGTTACTGTTTTAGTCGAAGAAAAAGGGTAAAAAAAGTTAGAAATAAAGAGGCAAGGTAGGTTTTAGGGTCTTTGACACCAGAAGGGGTAGAGATGGATTTGATTTGACAGGATACATGATGCATCATAAATATTGTTTTGTTTGAATCGAGCAAGTAACCACAACGCGCTTCATCAAAGGATTTGTTCTTCTCAAAAGTTATTGAATATTGAGTGAAATAATATAAAAGAAGTAGAGGAACTTTCCCTGTTACTGATGACTGACTGATGAGATTGAGAGGATGAGCTGCCGTCTTCTCCTTGTTCGCACTCTCCGATATCACTCTTTCACACTTACTTACTGCCACTCCATAGTCCTTTCCATCCCCACGAAACCACTACTCTAGTAATTACTAAATAGTATTATCATCTCTCTTTCTCTGTTCATTTATTTTACCTGACAATATTAACATCTCTCCAGCTTCGTTAAGAATAAAATTTTACTATTATGTGTGTGTGTGTGTGTGTTTGTATGGTATATTACGACTTTAGTGAAATAATTCTCTCTCTCTCTTTCTCTCTGTGTGTCTGAATTGCAATCATCTTCTTAAATCTTCTTAAGAAATCGGAAGTTATGATGGATGAACTACTGTACGGTACTCTGCACTCCACGTCGGTTGATTATTCTTCACAACAGCAGCAGCAGGAGGCGGGACTAGGGAATATAGTTTCATGGGGAAGCCATCAGAATAATAATAATAATAATGTGGCCTACGGTGGTGGACATGGGATTGGGAATATTCCGGCGGTTTATGGACCGGAGCAGATGGTGTCTGGTAATAATTCATCATCATCATCAGATGCTGCTTCTTCGTTAATGGTGGCAGTGGCTGAGATTCAAAGGAACAATACTAGTACTTCTGAAGAACAAGTTTCCAGTGCAATCAGAGCCCAAATTGCTTCTCATCCTCTTTACCCTAAACTGCTCCAAGCCTATATTGATTGCCAAAAGGTACTTAATACTTTTAAGTGTCATTTTAACCTATTACCACGAGCTGACAATAATCTTCCGACGGTTTTTGTTCGTTTCTTATGATTTTTACTTATTCCATTTATAATGACATTCGATTTTTTTTTCTTTCCTTTTTAAGGTGGGCGCGTCCCCGGAGATGGCTACTGTGTTAGATGATATCAGGCGCGAAGGTGATGTTAGTAATATAAACTGCGTCGTTTCAAGTTGTTGCTGGGGCGCCGATCCCGACCTCGACGAGTTCATGGTGTCTCTTTTCTCTTTCAGTAGACCCGAACACCCCCCCCCCCCCCCCCCACACACACATACACACACAGAGACACAGAGAGACACACACACGCATATATAGCTTCTCTCTCTCAAAAATCTTAGTTACTTGTTCAAAAAACGCAAACCCTAATTTTGTTTTATGTTTATTTTGTTTTTGAAGGAAACGTACTGCGATATATTGGTGAAGTACAAATTAGATCTCTCGAAGCCTTACGACGAAGCATCGTCGTTTTTGAACAATATGGAGACGCAGCTAAACAATCTCTGCAACGGTGGTTCCAGAAGCCATGGTTCCGGTTTCTTTCTTCTCTCTCTCTCTATAATATTAACATGCCTTGCTCAGAATTAATTTCGATTAATGTTTAATGAGTTTGTTGATAATCGTGCAGTAGATTCTTGTTGCCTTCTCTTTACTTAATTTGTTGAGTCATGTTGCGAGCCAGCTGCATGATCTCATTCTCATAGAAATTAAAAATCTTCATTTCAATTTTCGTATGGGAATAAAAATTGGGCGCACTTTAGCAGAAAGTCTAGCGCACTTTAGCAAGGCTAATCCACTAACTCGTCAGAAGAAGATTTTAGTCAGTGATTGCTTATCTAGGGCAAGTTCCTATGATATGAGGGCTTCTGAATTTGCAGCCGTAGTAAACATTTAATCTTTAAGATATAGGGATGCGAGAGATTGATTGTACTTCACCAATTATGGCATAGTCTACAGGCCAAAAATAGAACCCTGGAATTAAGAAATTTTATGCCCCCCTTAAAAATAATGGACCTTTAAATAGAACCCTGGAATTAAGAAATTTTATGCCCCCTTAGAAATAAAAGGAGCTTTATTTTACTCATGGGATAAGAATCTTAAGAAAATGTAAAACCAACATTTTTGAAGCCAAGGGCTTCAAAATATTGGATTCTGGGGTTTTAAATGATTTGATATGTCAGGCTTGTATCTGTTTTTCTTCTCTTTGTTTTTGTAAAAAATTGTTTATAGTGGAACAAAATTAATAATCATGATACTTAATTGAACAGTGTTTGATATATGAGCTAGAAAATTAATGTTTTGGATAGTTTCAAAGGGAAAAGGAAAATACATTCAAGAGGAATTTCTGTTAGAGCCTTTGCCATTGCTTTCATCTATTCTGTCCCAAAACTTATCTTGCTGTCCTTAAACCTAATAAGCAAACAAGTTGAGGCATTCTCTTCTTTCGTAGAAACTTCAAAGATCATAATATCTCCATCAGTTTTAGCAAGCTGTGAGCAATCTTCCTTGTACTTGTTCTACTACTAGGTGGAGAGAATGCTGGTTATTTAATTCATGTGTTACATATTCTCGGGGAGTGTAGTCATGATTGTTATGGTATTTCTTTTGCTTGCTAACAACTTGTTTTAGTAAGATATTTTATTTGTGTATCATCTGTAATGTGAGTTTTTGAGTGGATCATGAATTGCTGTGCATGCCATCTCTGCGAATTAAAAAATTGTTCATTAAGATTGGACTTGTGACTGCAATGCTTTTTGTTAGTTAAGTATGGTATGTCTGAGAAATATATTTTTTTTAGCATATAAAGGAACTCATAGAGAATAGTTGCTGGCAGTTCATATGTATAAAATAAATCTGAACTGAAAGCAAATCTCATTTCTCCACAATCATCCGCATCATCACCACAAACAGATATCTGATAGAATCTTGCAACTAACACAAGATATCATGTCAGAGTGAAGTACAATGAGTCAATGAGTTAGGTTCCCAAAATATTACGCACGCTTATCTTCAGGTATTGATGTCAATCTTTGTTTCCTTTCCCGTTTGTATTGATCCCTTTCGATTGTGTCAACTTTGAAGCTGTGTGAATCATAAAATAATAGCTTGATTTATAAGCTTTTGCATTGAGTACAGATGGGCTTTGTCGCCAAAAATGTTACTTTAATAGTACTTTTGTACTGTCAGGTTTGCAATTTTACACATATAGTATGGCCTCAGGCTTTTCAGCATTACTTCATGGGAAAGATACTTTTTTGTTTGTTACTCTGTAGTTGCGCGATTACGAGGTTGTGGATGTGGTTTGGTAGTAAGAACTTTGGATGCATAAAAGTTGGTGAATTCTTATACTTGGTTTGCTTATGAGTGAATTCTAAAGATTTAATTTTAAAAGAGCACATCATCGTGGAGCCATATGGCCGGTTAGTCTCGAAGACATTCTATTGGTGAACCATTTTCCTTTTTCAGTAATGCATGCTGGAGCATCTTCTTTGAATTTTATCATGTTGCACTATGGCTGCTTTAGACAAAACTTGCGACAAACTTTTTATTACGATGGGTTGTATATTACTTAAATTACTTGGGGAGTAATAAATTCTAGCAACTCTGGAATTGGATTTTTTTTTGTTGAAACAATAAGATCGGATTCAACGCAACTAAATAGTTTTTAGCTAGTTAGAACGTTCACTCAGGGTTTTGCCAGTGTCTTTTTTCTTTTGTGGGGGGAGGGGGGGTGTGAAAATGTGGCCTTTTTCTAAGCTCTAGGAATTTGATTTGTGTCTTGCTAAAACTTGAAGTACATAAAATTGCGAGTTGCAAAATGCTTCGAAAGGTTGGCTCTTCAATGGTAGATTTATGGGGAAGGGCTCTTTCATTACTTCAGGATGACATGATATCAAAGCATCTAAGCTAGTTATTCATTTTATCTACTTTTTGGAATATGCTTCCTAAAATTATATTTTGTATATCGCTGTAGTCTCATGGGAGGAAGTATTATATGAATTGATGGTATTCTCATGCTGAAGGGTGTATACTGTTTGCATAGAACCTCTGAACCTGGCCGTCGTAATACATAAACTCATGTCACAGGCATTGACCAAATTAAGCAGCAGTCTTTGTGTTTCCGAGCGCTTGGGAATTACATCTTAGGATTTACGTCGTATTATGTTAAAGAGTCTGTATCGTGAACTGTACACAAAATTGTTTTACTCAGTAGTGCAGTTAAAATGGCCATCAGATCGTTAATCTTCTAACATAGTTACTTTCTATGGTATTGGAGTATCATTTCGTCTCTTTGTGCCTTACTGCAGTATCGTTTGTCTCTTTGTGCTATATAAACATAGAAATCCCCATTGCACATGCTTTCAGGTAGCATGTGAGTTCAAAATGCTGAGATTTTTATCTACTCGCCTGCTGAACTCATTGTTTTCTTGACTCCTCATTTCTTATTGAAGGCATGAGAAAATGTGGTATTTTCATGTTGCAAATTTGATGAGGAGCCAGGTTTCTACACTTGTGTGGATTTAGTAGTCCGTGCTAAGAATATCTCTAGGCTCAACTTGGGCTGTAGCTTAGTGGCTCTAGTTCAGAGTTCCCTTGGGGCGGGGCCTTGGGGGGGATTTTTTACCCGGGCACGCATGAGCCCTGCCCGTGCTATTTATTTTCCTTGATAATAAAAATTATTAAGTAAAAAAAAATCCAGAACTAAAGAAATTTAATTATAAAAAAAAAAAAGCGTTTTGGGGGAACCTGCAGCCGGCATTGACTGCCCAGCGGTTACCGCCGCCGCTGCGTGCATATGAAAACCACTCTGAGTCTCCGGGTGCGAGTGCAGTTTCTTTCTTCTGTCTCTAGCAGTATAGTAGTGGTTTCTATTTCGCATCATTTGGCATGACAGCGAATGGGGAAATTTTAAGATTATATTAAAGAGGATATAATTATTTAATATATTTATGATACCGTTACCGTATAAGAGAATTTAATATGATTATTTTTAAAAATAAATATGCGTATTATAATATTATTTATTTATTTATTATATAATTAATAAGGTAAAAATGTTTTTTAATGGTCGATGTGTCAATGTCATAGTGATGTCTGGCCCAGGTTGATCGAGCACGTGATTTTGGCTTTCCTTGTCAATTCCCGATGTCTGATCTTTGGACTCGATCGGAAGAAAACACTGTGCATGGCAATGACTAGTCAGGACTTCACTCGTGACAGAGCTTTGGAAGATGAAAAGTAGTGCGTGCCTTGCGGGGTACCCCTTTACTTTTTATCGTCTAAATAGTGAAAAGTCCCAAGTCTCTCATCCCACGTTTAGACAATCCCGTACTGACTCTGCCTCAGCCTTTGCCTATGATACGACATCTCCACCCGCGCAGATATGCGTTTATATGTCTTAACTGATAAAGGGTTTTTATTATCTACTTAGGAAAAAAATTAAAAAAATAAATAAAATAATGCTTCCCCGTGACTGGTGAGTCTATTTTTCTGTGTTCCCTTCCGTCTCATCCGATTTAGCGTGTCACTTCATTTGGCCGCTGCAGCCTTTGCCTTTGTCTTTCCTACCGGTTTGACCCTTTTTCTTTTTACTTATTAAGCTGGAAAATGTGTAAATGAAACCTTTGCAACAAAACAAACAAAATATTTGTAACGAGGTGATATAATAAGGGTACTCACTTTTCTCCTCCTAAATGTATGTGCATTAAAAGTTAAATGTTACATTTATGTTAGTAATGTCTTACTTACCAGATGAAGCTGGTCCTGATGGATCATGTGACGAAGATTTAAGTGGGGGCGAGGCTGAAGTTTCCGACTGTTTTCGGATGCCACCTGTGGACCGTGAAACTAAAGACAACCTCATTCGAAAATATGGTGGTTATATCAGCACATTGAAGCATGAATTTTCGAAAAAGAAGAAGAAAGGAAAGCTGCCTAAAGAAGCCAGACAAATCTTGTTTGACTGGTGGAATCTGCACTACAGCTGGCCCTACCCCACGGTAAAACAAAATTTTGTTTCCTTGTTACAGCAACAACACCATACCTGTTAGGGCTCATTAACCCCCCGTGGAATTAGGGTTTGTTAATGACAATTATTGTGCAGGAATTAGACAAGGTTGCATTGGCCGAATCAACAGGTCTAGACCAGAGGCAGATTAACAATTGGTTCATAAATCAAAGGAAACGGCATTGGAAACCCTCAGAGACTGAGAGTATGCAGTTCAGTCTTATGGACAGTCTATGTGGACCTGTTGTCACAAGTGATTGAGGTTGGAATAGTAATTATATTTAATTGCTTCACTTTTAATTTGTGTATTCTGCCAAAATGCTGCCTTGTACTCGTGCTGCTAATGCAATGCTTATGTTTTCATTTTGCCACTTTTACCCTTTTCGTATGTGTCGAGTGAGCGTCATTCTTGTGTGGGATTGGGTCAGAAAAGCCCAGGTCAGCCTGACTCCTGAGGGCCTGGACATGGGTCAGAAATCTCAGCCCGCTTTAGGCTCGTACAAGGGCTTAAGGAGAAAAAACAAAGTCTGGGATGTTTTTATTTTTATTTTTTTAATTGGAGGTAGCATTAATTAATTAATTAAACGGATGTTTGAATTAGATTTTAGTACTAAATAATTAAATATGAAAGTTTTTATTTTTATTTATTATTTTATTTTAAAAAAAATTATTTTTTAATTTGTTATTAAATTATAATAATTTATTAATTATTACCTAATTACACGATTACAATAATTTAAAAAAGGATAGAGCTATATGTACTCTAAAAATTACTTTGAGCACTCATAACTTTATAAAAATTTTTATTATAAAAACACTCATGATATAAATTATTATTAGAGACACTTTATTATGAGCATATATAATATTATATCTCTGCATAATATTATTACTCTAAACTTTCAAGACTGAGTTCCTGTGTGACCTCTTCAACGGTCCTCCATTTTTCAAGAACAAACTTTCCTTATTTGTATTTTTGGTTTTTGTCATGTGCGGCAACATATTTCTAGCCAACAATTTGTCTATAGTAGGAACAAAATATATCCTGCACGGCGTGCACTCGAGAGAGCATCAACCTTTCCTCCTGAGGTCCAAGTAGGGATGACAATTGTGCCTGCAAACCTATAAATCCGCCTAAATCCACTCGTTAAAAAAAAATTTGTGGGTTGCGGGCGGGTTTAATATTACAAATTAAAACCCGCACTAGGATTTAGTATTAGTTCAATATCCAACGAATACTCGCATGGATATCTTTCAGACCTTTAATATTTTTTTAATAAATATTTTAAATTAATTTTAAATGAAAAATATTTAAATATAAAATATATAAAGAAAATAATGTAATTATGTAAAGTACCAAATAACTAAAGTGTGAATACATGTATTGTGTATAATAATGCAAGTATTATACGTAGTTTTAATAGTCATAAATTTAATTATTACACGTGTACTGTGTATTTTATACTTAAATTTAAGAATTTATATTGAATTGATGTTGAAATTTTAATTTTTTATTTACATTGGTTAAATTTAAAATTGAGTATGTTATGTGAAATTTGAGGTTATTATTGTAAATTTATATAGCGAACATTTGTAATTTTGAATGTATAAATTTGTAAAAAATATACCGGATACTATTGCAGGTTTGATAATTGTCAAAACCCACAGTAGGTGGATTTTCTTAAAAAAATTAAAATCTATTACGAATTACGGGTAGATTTAATAATTTAAATTTTATGTAGGTTTGAATTTAGTAATGATAAATTTACTACAAGTGTTGCCCATTACAATCGCTAGGTCTAAGCATTATATTCAACACATCACCGAAGAGGTCCCTTCCTCGATGACCAATTAAAAGGCCAAGAAAGGACACTATCAGCAAAACAATTACGTTTGCTCTCTGAATTTGTAATAAGCGGCCTGTGTTTCAGGTCCACCAGAAAAGCCCTTCACATTTGAATTGCAATTTGCAAGAAAAAACAATTAAGTTTGCTTTCTCATATTATCAATAACACAACATCGTCATCTTCGCAATTAACCAGACTACTTTCTGCCATTAACTTGGACACCAGACGACTAATGTTCTGCTTCTATTTTATTATTTATCATTCTTCGTTTATTGGCAAAATTTATTATGTAACCAAATAATTTAATTTTAGTAATAAAAGAGTGTTTAGAGATATTTTTTTAGCGTGTATAGCGTCGAGTAAGCAAAGATAATTAATTTAAAAAGAATTAAGTGAGGACATTTTTAGTATTTTAAAGAGTGTATGAAGAATAATTTATTTTTTAAAAATTAATAGATGAGTGTGCATAATAATAAAGTATTCAGAATAATTTTTAAAGTACATATAACCCCACTCTTTAAAAAAATTATTTAAAAAATCTATTGAAGCCCGACCTAGCTCTCCAAGCCTGGATAAAATTTTGGAAGGCCTAGGCCTGCTTCCCCTTTTGTTGCTGAATGACATGATTTTTTAATTAATTAATGTAGTGTTTATTTACTAGAGTGTGAGTAAGGAGTGTGGAATCTTCTCATTCCAGTGTTTACTTATTTATTTAAAGTGAGGGTGAGAGTTCTACTCCGTAGGTCCCACCCACTTTTAAAATGTGGAGTGAAAATCTCACTCCCATGGGGGGAGGTGGAAGTGGAAATCCACTCTCACCTCTTCTATGTTTACTAATTTTATTAATATAATTTATATTTATTAAAATAAAATAATATTATATTTATTTAAAAATAATAATATTATATTTATTTAAAAATAATAATATTATATTTATTTAAATAATCTTATTATATTATTTAATAAAATTAAACTTATTAAATAAAATATTATTATATTCATATAGAATTAATAATATACCATATACTATCTTTATTTGAAAATATAATATTATTATATTTATTTAATTTAATAGGATTGTATTTATTTACTATTAATAATTAATAATAATAAATAGTTTATTTAAAAAAATTAATTTTGTACTATATTATTAATAATAATGTTTCATTTGTGTTGCTATTATCAATAATTTTTAATTTACATAATTACAATTGAAATGAATAAAAAATTATTATTTACATAACTAAAAATATTAATAATATTATTAATTTATATAATTAAAATTAATAATAAAATAAATACTTTATTTTATAAATATATTTTTATCAACATTGTAATTAAAATTTATAAATTTTTAATAAGAATAAAATTATAATTTAAAATTATTTACTCATAATTTAAGATAATGTAAATACATAAATAAGATTTTGATTTTTATTTTACACTCTCATTTCAGTGTAAATAAATAATCTACTCTACTCTCATCTCACTCCATACTCTCAGAATTCCTACTTCTAAATATTTTTAATCTAATTTGAAAAATAAACGCTACCTAAATATTTGTGAATATTGAATGCATGCAACGTCAAAAATGTTGACCTGGCTCTTAAACGAAGAATACCCCCCATTATTGTAAGTATCAATATACATAGCCCAAATTTGTACATCTCTGCCTCTTTGGACTCGTAAAACAAATGTTTGTACGGTGGGCCGCTTGCCTTATCTCCTGCGTTCTAGCAGGAGTGGAGCTTTTTTAATACCCCTCAAAAGTCTTCGTGAAACCCCTTTTAATTTTATTCTTTAAAATACCCCAAATTAATTTATAAAATACTAACTTATAAATCAAAATCGATCATTAAATTTTACCTTAAAAAGAGTATTTCTTCTAAATATTTATTTATAAAATGTGTACTAAAATCTGAAATTATTTTCTTCTTGTTATGTAATCTTTATCTCCATAATTCTAAGTTCTTAAAAGTTTATAAGAAAAGTATTTCCAATGAAAGTTTCAAATATAAATATAAATTATGAAATTAGGTAAGTGTAAAAACCTTGTTAGAAGAGCAATTTACTTAAGTGTTTAATTAAATTTTTATTTAAAATAAAAAGAAAGAAATTATTTTTTGATTATTTAATTATGTAACTTTAGTTTAAGAGGGATTTCAAAATGCCTACTCTTCTTGCATTATTTTGAAAACCCAACAAAAAGGGGAAAAAAAAAAACATCATCATTCTGTTCGTATGTATATGTTGAAGGCGTGCAAGGTTTTGTATCTTAAATTATCTGCACAAAAAAGAGAAATTGATTTATTGCAGAGGCCAGGGCATATCAATTTTACAGGTGAAATTCATTTAGCCCGCAACCCAAGCCCCCAAGATGAAGAGACTCTTGCCAATTATTGTCATCTAATATGTGTGTGAAACACAATGCTGCCATGTGTAAAAAAATTTGCTATCAGACGTTTCTCTCTCATGCAAAAAAAATTAAAACCAAAAATCTATACTGTAATAACAGTCTTCTAAATAAAGGAAAAGGAAACAAAATCCAGTTCATCCGCCCCTTTTGTTTCTTCTCTCCATTTCCATCTCCATCTCTATGCCATCTGCAAACTCAAATCTAACAAAAAAAGAAAAAAGTTTTTTCCATTATGCATTCAAGAAACAGAAAACTATTTTCAAAAAACCACTGCATACCTCCATAGGAGTTGATTCGTTCTCTCTCCTTCTCCCAACCCACTCTATAATTCAAATAAAAATAAAAATAAAAATAAAAAGAGAGTGTGAGAGATGAGAAAGAGAAGAGAAAGGAGATAATCCATAGAATGATAAGATCAATTTGTCCTGTTTTCAAAAACAGAGCACATTGAAAACAGAGCACCACCACCACCCCTGTTCTTGAATTCAATTCAATGCAATTCCTAGTCCGGATTCCAAAAAATCTCATCTGGGTCATTTGGGTGTTCATAACCACATTATCAATGTTCGTTTTCCGCACCCATTCCAGCTCTCGTTCCTCCGAAAGCCTCTACAAATGCGGACCACCGGCAAAAGTCTCAGACAACAGAAACTTCGGGCAAAATTTTGAAGCTGTAATGGGAAACATCTCTGAGCAAATCATGGATGATCATCATTATCATTTCGCACTTCATTACGTCGTATCTCCGGCTCCACAGGTCTACGCCTACATGCAGTGTCACGAAGATCTTTCACAAACTGATTGCGAGTCCTGTTTTTCTGCACTCAAACAAAAGGCCAATCGTTGCCTTCCTTCTGACTCTGCTCGCATTTTCCTTGACGGATGCTTTCTTCGTTACGATAACTACGACTTCTTTGGTGAAGCTGTTGATCCTATTCACGATAAAATCAACTGTAGCTGTCGACATTTGGATGATGAGTCGCTAAGCAAGCAGTTTGAAGAAAAGGTTATTGAAGTCATCACGAATGTGACTATTGTGACAAAGCGCAATGGTCGCTTTGGACAGGTAGAAGGGAAAGGAGGAATTGCTACTGTCTATGCGTTGGCTCAGTGTTTGAAATTCTTGGATAATGAGGGCTGCAGCCAGTGTTTGGACGAGGCAGCCCTCCGGTTGAAGGGCTGTAGTACATCGGGAGAAGGCAGAGCTATGTTTGCCGGTTGTTACGTTAGATTTTCTACTGAGAGATTCTTTAATCCTAATTATCAAAAGAAAGAAACCCGTAAGAATAACATCAAACTTATTTTATCTAATGTTTGACAATCAATTTGTTACTGTTTTCTTTTAACACAAATGGTTTTCAATCTGTGCAGCTGAAGGCGATAAGATTTCCAAGTTTGTGATGGCAGGAGTTTGTGCATTTACTTTCCTTTCCTGTATTGGTGCTTGTATAGGATATAAAAGATTATCAGAGATGCGAAAAGGTACAATTTCTGTTACAAGAATGCCCCTAATACTACGCTCAACTTTCATTGCTCTTTGTTTTGATACAATCATTTCTCCCCTTTTTTATAGGTCAAGTTTTACTTGGAACTGTTTTGTGCACTTCTAGTCTGAACTTTAAGTATGAAATACTTGAGAAGGCAACAGATTTTTTTGATAACTCGAGGAAACTAGGCCAAGGAGGAGCTGGTTCTGTATTCAGGGGGACTCTCCCTGATGGAAGAAATATTGCCGTTAAAAGATTGTTCTTCAATTCGCGGCAGTGGGTGGATCAGTTCTTCAACGAAGTGAACTTGATCAGTGGAATTCAACACAAGAATGTTGTTAGGCTTCTAGGTTGCAGCATTGAAGGCCCCGAGAGTCTTTTAGTTTATGAATATGTACCTAACAGGAGCCTTGATCAAATTCTTTTCAGTAAGTACTCAGTTCTAAGCAAGGGAGGCGTCTGCTTCTATCTTATATCATGTATAATATCAAGAGTAACAAGATATCCTTCATGTTTATGCAGTTAAAAACACAATCCATATCCTAAGCTGGCAGCAAAGATTTACTATCATATGCGGAACAGCTGAGGGGCTTGCACACCTTCATGGAGGTTCCGGGATAAAGATTATCCACCGAGATATAAAAACCAGCAACATTCTCCTCGATGAGAAGCTTACTCCAAAGATTGCTGATTTTGGACTAGCTCGACATGTTGCTCCCGATAAAACCCATGTTAGTACTGGAATTGCAGGAACACTGTAAGAAACTGGATCTTCTGTCAGTTCTATGCACTCTTTAGGCATCTTACACAGAACTTTATACCTAAACAATCACTGTTTGTCACAGGGGATACATGGCTCCTGAATATCTTGTTCGAGGACAACTGACGGAGAAGGCTGATGTTTATGCATTTGGGGTGCTAGTTATTGAGGTTGCAAGTGGTAAGAGAAATAGTGTTTTCTCCGAGGGATCAAGTTCAGTTTTGCATACTGTAAGATTCATATTCCTTGTACCTCTCAATAGGGTACTTCTTCATATTACTTCTTAAGCAAGTTATTCCTTTTTCATGGAAGCAATTATGTTGTGCTAATGCTATTTGGTTTATTTTCTTTCTTCTAATATCAGGTTTGGAAGCATTATAAGGCAAACAGAATAACTCAGTCTATAGATCCGGGCTTAACTGGTAGATTTCCTGAAAACGAGGCATCAAGGGTGCTCCAAATTGGGCTTCTGTGCACACAAGCTCCTGTTGCCCTAAGACCATCCATGGCCGAAGTAGTTCACATGTTAAAAAACGTAGATTATGAAATTCCATCACCCAAACAACCTCCATTTTTGAATGCTAGTGTGATAAGTCCATCTGACAACAGCAAAGATTCTATGATGAGCTCCTTCAAATCCTTTGTTGCAGAATCTCCCGAAATAAACCATTCTTTAAAAATGAAAGCATTTGAACCAAGCTAGCGTCAACTCATGTTTCTCCATACATTTGGAGAAACAGGTTGGTTTTCCATTCAGGAAATGCAGGTCAGAGAAATCTCTCTTTGTGGGAAATGAGTTCAGAAGACCACGTAGGGTGTGCGCTGCACTGCACTCAAAGTTGATCTTCTTGAAGATTGTGAATTACAATGTGGTAGAAGCCAATGAGATGGAGCAAGTTTTGTTGCCCAGAAATTTAAAGAGGGAAGATTTGTTACTCTAGGAGGCCTATGTACATATCATTTTTCCAATGTGATATAGAGAGAGGTCGTAGTTTTTTTTTTTTTTTTTAATTTCTTCCTTTCCTTTTTGGCTATAATTTATAGATTAATTTCCCCAGTATGGCATATACAGCAATAATTCGATTTGGACAGATGTTCATATTCATTTTCTTCTTTTCCAGAAGCTTTTCAGGTTGATAGAGTGCTCCACTAAAATTATGCTCTCTAATTTCTGTCATCTTAAGTAGATTATCATTATTTCCTTTCACCATGAACATGCAAAATTTTGGTACAACATAGTTGGACAAAACGAGAGCACAAAATAGGTTCTTTTCATTTTTCACTTGGCTTCTGTTATATGGTTAAGTTGCTGAACAATGATGGTTGTTTGTTGGTAACTGCCTTCAATAATATAGAGTTCGCTGGGAACAAACAAGTGATAGACATGCAGCGAAACAGTCTGGAGACAAAATGACGCCCCATTTAAATACGAATAAAGAAAACGACCTGTCATTTATCTGTTAAATAGTACAAAGATATTAACTGACATTGTATGTCTGCATTAGAAGAAGAAAGACAGTCACCCATTGTTTACCTCTGTTAATATCCAACCTGCACTGTAGTTGTCATTTGAAAACAATAATGTGAGGTCTAATTGAGTGTTTGGACATATTCTGCGTGTGGCTTCCTTACATAAATGGGCTCTATGCTGGGCTATAGGCCTATTAAGCTGAAACTAGGCCTAAACGTAAATAATAAGTATTGGCGCGTGCGCGAAATTGGAGCGGATAACGTACTGAACTACAAGCACAGCAGGAGCTTGAGGCATTCAAACGAGAATCAGAATCCGAGTCAGCGATAGACTAATTTCCGTTTGCTCGTTCTGTTGTTGATTTTGTCCTAGTCTGAAGATGTCGAGCATGTGAAACGAACAAACGACACCGTTTCTTTACAAAGCATCATATATGATTTTGAACAGAGAAGAGGCTTCCGCTCCTCAGGAGTGGAAGTACTCTCAGGTCTTCGGCGAAAGAAATCCCTATGAAGAACTTCAAGACGGTCAGTGTTTTAATTTTGTGTTTATTTTCTGACAGTTGTTGTCGGTTTAGTTGAGTTCTTGTTTTTTTTTTTTTCAGTTGATATTGTATCAGCAATTGAATTCGACAAGACCGGCGATTACCTTGCCGTCGGAGACCGCGGTGGCCGTGTTATTCTTTTCGAAACAGTTGGTGACAAAAACGTAACAGCTTCTCATAAGAATAGGATTTTTATTTTATTTTATCTGTTTTTTGTTTTTTTATTCATGGCATTTGATTTTTAGACACCAAACCAAAGCATTCCGAGAAATGAGTTGGAGAAACAAATGGATTTTACCTCCACAAGCCGTCCTGAATATCGATACAAAACTGAATTTCAGAGTCATGAGCCTGAGGTGTGTTTTAATTTTTGTTTTTATCGCGAGTATATTTACATCTTTATGTGCTAATTTCAAAGGTGTATTCCATAGAAAATTTGTTGCATAATACACTGAAGTGGCCACTGGTCCGTTTAAACTCTGCAGCTTCACTTTTCCATTTCTTTTTTTGGAGGGGGTCCACTGTAATTTGTCCTGTCTTTTCATTTTTTGTCTGGAAGCATGTTGAGATCCTGATGGCATTTCTTTCCTTAGTTTGATTACTTGAAGAGCTTGGAAATTGAAGAGAAGATCAACAGAGTGAGATGGTGTGCTGCACCAAATGGATCAATGTTTATCCTTTCTACAAATGATAAAACAATTAAACTGTGGAAGGTATGACTTTTATGACAAGCAATTATAACACTTCCACTTCATATACTTCATCCTAACATACTTTAGCAAACACCATTATAAATAGTGTGAAGTTTGGATTTTTGCTGAGCAGATATAGAAGTCAATGCCAAAAGCCATTGGCTGTATGGGCAGTAAGGTTTGTTGGATTATTTAGTAGACATTTGAATAGTAAAACGCATATTGTAAATGGATTCGATGGGCAGCAGAGGGTGAATTGAGGGTACCCATTATCTAAGATAGGGACTGAAATCTAAGGATTTACGTGTTATAAAGGATATCACTAACAGTTTATTTTGTGGTTTTTGTGTCCAGGTTAGGGATCAAAAGGTGAAGAAAATTAAAGAAATGGATCACTTTCCATTTGTGTCTTCAGAAAACACTCTTTTAGCTGAGAAGAGCTTCTTGAATGAGCATAATCCACCATCTTCTCCTCATGGTTGCCATCTGGAATGGACAGAGAACATGGCTACCAAGGTAGTTGTTTGTGAGTTCTGACAAGGAATTTTAAGGGCTCGTTCGGTATCATTTTCAAGGCTTTGTTTTCATTTTTGTTTTGAGAGTTTAAATATAATACATGTTCGGTGGCTGAATCCAAAAAATAAATTAGAAAATAAAGAATTCATATTCGCTTTTACAGTTATAAAATTGAGAACGTCTTAAACACGTTCTCAAACGAATTACAAATTAAATTAAAAAATAAATCCCAAAACAAAACCTAAAGTTATCTTCCTCTCCCAAAATCTGATCCCCTCCCTCTCGCTATCTCTTCATAGCTCTCCCTTCTTCGTGGTTGATACTTCTTCTTCAACCCCAACCCACCTGAACTGTGCACAGATCTCTCTTTCCTTCCTATTTATCCAAGTCTACTTCACAACTCTCTCCCTCTCAGTGGCTGTTACTCGTTCGTCAACTGCAATTCACCGCCACCACTCTCCTCCTCCGTGGCCAAAATCGGCTTCTACTCCATCGCTGCTGGTACTGTTACTCCGTCTCCGCTGTTGGTGTTGGTGCTCCGTCTCTGCTCAGTCTCGACTACTGCTACTGCTGCTCTTTGCTTCGTCTCTGCTCCATCTCTGCTCGCTGGTACTAGTCTTCAATTTTTCAATTTGAGTAAATTGTGAGTGTGATTCTTTTTGTTTATTTTAGACCTAAATCATATTCATTTAATTTTTTAGTAAAATATGATATTTGTTTCTTGAGCTCTGCATTTGTATCTTTTTGAAGGATTGTTAGAAAAAGCAACGATTTGGTATTGGCTCGATTTTGAGAAAAGAAACACATATTTATTTAGATGCCCATATGAGAAATATGAGAAGGAAAGAAATTAGGATACTTGTCCAATGAGTTATAAAATTTTGTGCTCGGTGGCTCCATAAAAGTAGTTCAAATTGAAATTTGATTGGAAAGCCCCTTTCATGAGAATTGTGCGACAGAGGAAAGAACTTTTTTCTTGGAGTTTTTTATTTTGTTTGACTCAAAAGTCCATGGATCCTAATTCTTATTTCTTGTATGAGTTGCAGACACCTTTGTCTAGTTCTCTTACTTGTATTCTCATTGACTACAATGGTATGAATTTGATTGAGAAGTGTTTGGTTATATGAAATAATAATAATAATAATAAAAGCAAAATAATCTGCTCAATTATTATAATAAATGGTGTGCAAAATTCTGTTTGTTCTTGTGCATCTGTGTATATGTGTGTCAAATATGAATTAGCAATCCAAGATTATAGCATGTTAACAAAATTCTGTTTGTTTAGCTGGGTGAATAAGCCTCACTAATTCTGTTTGTTACAAACTTGAATTTTTTTTTTAAAAAAAAGAGCTTACAAACTCGAAACCTCTATTTCCCATGATTAAATTCCATGAGTATTTTTTGTTTTTTTCCTGGATTCCCTGTAAACTTAATCTCTAATCTAATGTGAGTACTGCATCGGAATATTTTACAAAAAACATGTCATGACGTGTTTTTGATGTATCTTTGTACTAAAGTGAATCTTTGATGTATTTATTAAGTTTAGTGGAGCAATATTAGTTAATTTTGATGATTTATACATGCATTTAATTTCATTTTTAATAATTCATGTGCAGAAAATATGGATTCTTGGCTTTGCTTGGACTTATGGTTTGCGCAATTTCATTTGGGATCAATCAGCTTCGAGGATAAACACTTGTAGTTCATCTTTTCTTTCGGATGGGACTTGCTTTTCTTCTATCCATCTTTTTTATTCTCTATTTCTGTGGTAGCAGTTTTATGTTTTGTGTTGGTAGGGAAACTACATGCTGAAATTTTGTCAAACTCTGTTGACATACTCTAATCACTTTGCTGCATGGCGCAAATGTAAGCTCATAATTGACATTGTTTTCATTAGAGGTTGTTTTCATAAAATAAGTGTAATTTGAAAGTACAATGTATACTGTTGAATTTGATTTGTCTCTAGCAAATGTTAACGTATGATGTCTATCATGTAATTTTGTATAATTATTTTGTTTAATTTATATATGTTGTAATATATAGCTTAATTATAGTGTAAGAACAATGCCAATGTAAAACTTTTTTTTATTAATGCTAATACTAAAATTTTATCATTATGTAATTTCTTATAATTATTTTGATTAAATTATTTATGGTATGTTAATTGTTTTTTAACTTTGACTTAAATATTTAGTAAAACTGTTTCTGAAAATAGTACTACAGAACACAAATTATCTATTTTTATATTTTTCAATTGTGTCTGCCGAATACATATTACTGTTTTCAATTTAAAAATACAGAATACAGAAAATAATACCAAACGCATATTTAAATTCAAAATACAGTAACTGCAAAACACCATTTTCATTCTCATTTTTATTTTCAGAAAATATTAATTCAGAAACAATACCGAACTGGCCCTAAAATTCTTCAATATCGTTTTTGTCTTTATTTGCTATGTTTTGTGTAGTATACAACATTAGTTTTCTGGTTCGTGTTTTTGCTAGATTGCTAATGTGGGAAACTCTGTTCATGCAAGATGTCAAAAGGTGTATCCTCATGCACATGATTTCACTATCAACTCAATCTCAAATAATAGGTAAAGTTTGTGATTTGTTTCCTATATTTATTTTTAATTTTTTTTCCTAGCTTAAAATTCACCTTGCTTTCCTATCTTTTTTTATAAAAAAGAAAGAAAACAAAGATGTGGCGGAAGAAACTACACTCTTATTTGTATATGCAAACCCCCTTTTTATCCTTGATTTAGTCTTACTTTTCTCCAGAATTCTATAGCAACATGAAGTGCTTAACTATAAAGTCATGTAGATATTTTGTTGCTCTAATGGTAATCTGCTTCTTAAGCTATGTACAGTGACTGTGAGACCTTTGTATCCGCGGATGACCTCAGAATAAACTTGTGGAACCTTGAGATAAGTGACCAATGTTTCAATATTGTTGACATGAAGCCATCAAACATGGATGATCTTGCTGGTGATTACTTTTGTTATATATCTTCCATTTCTTTTGTTATTTTGCATCTTATTGCAATGATTGTCAAGGCGTTGAGAATGGGAGGGTCTTTATATTTTTGGAAGACAAGCAACAGAACTTTTTAAGATAGGGAGGGATGGAATATCTGAGCTATAGAATCAGAAAACTCTTTAACTATCTGTTGATTTCTTAAGTTTTCATGCAGAGGTCATAACTTCAGCTGAATTCCACCCTATTTATTGTAATCTGCTTGCATACAGCAGCTCAAGAGGTTTTATTCGACTGGTTGACATGCGACAGTCTGCATTATGTGATCACAGTGCAAGAATGTGAGTTTTAGCCCATGATCTGTCCATTCCCTGGTTTCTGTAGAGTTCATGATATTAAGTTAAGCTTGTCATATTGGTTTACCATTCAATGGTGCACGGGGATGTACTGATAATTGTCATTTATATTTCTCATCACACAGATTACGAGATGCAGCAGAATCCCGTGGATCAAAATCCTTTTTCGCACAGATTATTGCATCCATTTCTGATATAAAGTTTGCAAATGATGGGCAGCACCTCTTAAGTCGTGATTATATGAATCTAAAGGTCTTTAGATACGAGCCAGTCATAACTCTTTCATTTTAAATTCAAAAGTGATTCATCCAATTATTTGTCTGGTGAGAAGGATATTGTTTCAATGTGTATTTTAGCTTTCAGCCTTATGATAGTTGATTGGTCATTTATTTTTAATTGTTAGTTTGTATTGCAAATGAACCTCTTGATGCTTTTCTAACTGACGTTGCTTTTAATGTTTGTCTTAGCTGTGGGATATACGTATGGATTCTACACCAGTTGCAACATTCAAGATTCATGAGCATCTATGCCCTAAGGTACGAGTGCCATTTTCTTTTGGGGAGAGAGTAAGGATGGGATTTTAAGGGAATTCTTGTACTCTATATTCGTTGTCTCATTTATCCTTTAAATTTCTGTTTCAGTTCTTTGGGTTATTACTTGTACTGATTTGGTATCATGATTAAATTTTCTGTTTATTGGCGTATTTTGATTCACTTGTTTGACTTGATAGAGTAGGAAATTTACTTAAAACTCGACCTTAGCTCAGTGGAAAGAGCAGAGGATTGATACTCAGTTCGTTGGTTCAATTCCAGATGGTTGAATTCTGGACAAAAATGTGGGCTTTGTACCTCTGAGTCATGAGTTATTAAAGCACAGATAGTTGAAAGCTTGTTACAGGAGTACTATAAACTGTTGGTCATTATAGATCCATATATTATCATGCTTCTTTTATGATGAAATATTTTGATAAATGAAATGAATTTGAGTAGTATCGTATACTACATAAAGAATTTATGTTTTATGTGAAGGACCATGTATTAATGTTTCATAAATTCAGAGATTTTCACCATTCTAAATAGAATAAGTAATGTGTGTGGCTCCAACCCAATATCTGTTTGTATTTGTGTATGTATATATGTATTGAGTAATGAGTTTTCCAATCTAGCTGTCAGTTGTGCCATTAATTAGTTGTATTAAAATTTCAATGAGTAATGTTGATAAGTTTCTCTAAGTAATGGTAATTTTTCTTGTTTCCCCTAGTAAAATAGAAGTTTTAATAAGTCATTATCAAACGTATGTCACCCTATTGTCGACGGCTTGTTTGTGCAGCTTTGTGATTTATACAATAACGACTCTATATTTGATAAATTTGAGTGCTCTGTCAGTGGAGATGGACTCCATTTTGCAACTGGATCCTATAGGTTTGTCCTTTTGACTCAAATGATTCTTCCACATTTAGACATGATAAATATTTCAATCCTAATTGCATAATCTCATTTTGACTTAGCAATCTTTTACGTATCTTCTCCCATGGTGTTGGAAGTGCAGGAGGGATAACGGTTGAAGCTGGCAAAAATGAAAACAGGTTGGGGTTTGTTTTATTCATGGTAATCTGTTTCAAAAATAAAAACAGGTTGGGGTTGTTTTATTCATGGTATCTGATTCCGGCACTTTATTAGTTTGACCATTTGCAGACCTGTGGTTATCCTTTTCCTAGTTAAATGTGTCAAAACTTGAAAATGTGAAGGGAAGAATAGATAGATGTTTGCAAATGCTTGAAGTAATTTACTTCCTCGAGTATTTATAGTCATCTTCTCATTTCTTCTTTATTATTTCCCTTCATTGCAAAGATAGTATATTTTCTTGGAGAAAACACATTTTCTCATTTGTTAGGACTGTGTCAAGAGAATTTCACTGCTTGAGTGGTTTTCTCAAAAGCACTCATCTGCGGAATGGATTTTTTGTAGTCCTGATTTATGCTGATTACATACAATATCCCAATAAAACTGTTGTCATTTGACTTGCATTAAAGGATCATCAACTAAAGGAATCTCCTTTTAACCTGTTGTTGACAATTATAGGGATAAAATTTTTGAAAATAACTTATGTCACTTGATGATGGCAACGCTATTTTCATGTCATGCTCCACACCCTAGCCAATCTCGTCAAATACACTGAGCTTTACTTTTCTTTGTGAAATTAAACAGGAAGCCAATTTTTCAAGCTGCTCCTAGGGCCAGAAGATCTTCTTTAAGTAACCTGACACGTGGGGTTTATCGACAAGGTTAGAGTTCTCAATTTCCTAATCTCCATCTTGTGGCCTTTGACTTTTAAATGTTTCATGTGTTTTCTACTGCTCTTACATTTTTTCCCCCCATTTGTGTTTCTCATTATGCAGTGCATGAAAATTCGAGCTCAGGTCATAATGAACTTTCCTGTAACTTGAGTTCCAAGCTGCTGCATTTAGCATGGCATCCTATTACAAATTTGATTGCTTGTGCTTATGGAAATAGTTTGTTCTTCTACTACGCATAGTCGTCTGTACATTCGCACTTATACAGAGTTCAGAACTCAGGACATATTTGTCAGGAGTCATACAAATTGAAAAGCAAAATACATGCAATCTCTCTCTCTCAATATTGCCTAATCATCTTGTCGTCGAAAATGACGACAATTAAAGAGCAAACCAAAAATAAGTCTGATTATAATAAATAAAAACATAATTTTTTTTTCTTCTACCAATCTTTTAGGGCCCTGAAGCCATTACACAATTCTGCTACCGTCCACCGAATCACAGGTACACATGAATTTTTTTTTTTTAATTTGTTTATTTTTTCAGCTAGGAGAGCAAATTCAATGCCTTAAAAATAACTGGGTTTAGTTGTGTTATAAACTAGTTTGATTCTGAATATAAAAGCCAAAATAAGGAAGCAAATTACCTTATGCTATTTATTTGATCTTCATAAACAATACCAACATTATTTTTTATGGTGCTTTGTGATAATCGAATCCAATCATGCGAATTCGAAAAATTCGATTCAAAATTTGAATCGTTTCATTGATTCGAAAAATGGGTGAATGGAATTTGATTGAAACTTTTGTGAATCACTTTTAGTTGATCGGTTTGCAAATTTGCATAAACTAATCCACTAAGTTTTAGTTCAATTTGAAGAAAATAATACGTATTATATTCATAAGAAGTATCCGATTATGATCATCAAGAGTAATTGAAATATGATTATCTAACAGTGCATGGGTTGTGGGATACAATACTTATGGGGTGTTTTTGGTATACTATATTGTATTATGGTATATTGTGTTATCTAATGTGGTGTGCATATAGGCAATATTGTATTAGACTATTAGTACCATATTAGAATAATATTGCACAATGTTTGATATTGTAATTACTAAATTAATTTTTAATTGTCTTATGTTTGGTATTGCAGTGGACTAATTTTTTTTTTTGTAATTAATTAAAATTATATTTTAGAAAAAAAATTAAGATTTTTTGAAGGAATTAGTTCTGAATAATTAAACTATATATATATATATATATATATATATATGTATGTATGTATGTATTTTTTGGGTTGACAATCCGCCATTTTAAAAGTTAAAAAAGTTTATAAATCCGATGATTTCTTCTTCTTCGTAGTATCCGACAAAATATGTTTGAAGGTCAAGCTAAAGTTTGCACATGGCCCACACAAATTAGGTCTGATTCAGATACAATTTGGAGATCAGGTGCGACAACTGTGGAATAGCAGTTGTGGCCCATGTTGAAGACGAAGAAGCTAATTTTGTTGCGTCATCCTCCGATGATGGATGATGGCAATGCTGCCTGAGGAATTTGGTTTGGGTTGTGAATTTTGAAAAATAAAATAAAAGAAAATATCAGTTTCTGATTTTTTTTATTTTCTTTTTATGGGCTAATGCATACCCACTTAAACCCACCACACACTGCGTTTGATTTATGCGGGTTTGGCTGCATCAGAATAGTGAATCTGTGCGGTGCATTGTACCCTATTCTGGAGCTAAACATAGGATTACATTAGTTTAACACTAGGCAAGACAATTTGTAATACTGTACACCAACCGCACTCACAAAGCACTGTAGTCACAACCTTATATGTATGATACTATACTCATCAAATAGTATCTCTTTATCAAAAAAGAGAATAAATAACATCATCATAATATTTTCATTAAGTATTGATGTGACATTCATTAGCAATAATAGTCATTAAAAGGTGGAAAAATTGCTTAGGAATAGCTAGGCTCAATGTATCATAATTAGTCAAAGACTAACATTTTGAATGTTACCCTCATTACTTTTTTTAAATTTTTAAATAATGTCACTCTTATAATACTCAAATCAAGAAAATAAAATATAAGACACTCAATACTCTCAAAATCCTCAAAAAACCTCAACACTCTCAAAGCTTGTTAATAAATCTCAACAATCTCAACACTCTCAATATAACAGAAGTATAAAATCATCAATTGTAGCGCATCTTGAATGTGAGTTTTTATTTTACACAATATGAATTTTTAATGTATTAAGTGTAGGGTTTAAGTTCAAATTTGGTGTAGATTTTGTTGTAAATGTTGTTATTTTTCATTTATAAAGTAATGTAATTTGTTTAAAGTACTTAGATTTGTTTTCAGAAATAAAAAAAAATGATTGAAAACAGTAGAAATTCGAGTTAGAAATGGAACCAGATTTTGTGCGACAGATTGGGCGACAGGTTCCTGTCACACATAAATACCACTTTATATTTGTGTGACAGGCACCTGTCGCACAAAATTACAGTACACGTGATATGCTACTTTTTAGAGGTCATAACTTAGGCAACATGTGTCCATTTTTGGCATATAATATACCATTTCAAAACTTGTGACGAGATGAATGAAATCCACAACCTTTTTCGACGATCTCCCACATGGTCAAATAAAAAATTTACCTCAATTTAAGTGTAACAAGCATATGTTATCACCGTTTGTGCGGCACTCATGTAAAATATGTTGTATATTTACTTTATCATGTTTTGTAATGTGTAACCACATTTATTTTTTAATATTTTTCAAATTTAATGGATTCATTTGTGCTTCAATTATGTTACGACAGTTGGTGAGAGGCATTGACGAATGGGCGTATGGAGTACGTCAATGGCAATAATACAGCTTTTCTTGTTTTGAAAGGTTGTACATTTGATCAGTTTCTGACAAAAGTTTATGAT
This sequence comes from Murraya paniculata, assembly GCA_030449075.1. Classification (NCBI taxonomy): domain Eukaryota; kingdom Viridiplantae; phylum Streptophyta; class Magnoliopsida; order Sapindales; family Rutaceae; genus Murraya; species Murraya paniculata. The sequence continues at coordinate 764,591 of JAEVFN010000072.1, forward strand.
GTTTTACAGATAAATCGTAATGAATACAATATCACAATGAAGACAACTTTGAGGTCTAATAATACAATATTTCGTATATGTTCACTACCTATAGACATAGTTAACGACTAAATGGTCAAGGTTGTGTTACATATGGCCTCTGATGTGGTTAATTATTGATGCATCCCTATATTTGTTACCACATCTCGTTTAGTTCGAAATAAATGATCAATTGTGGTCAATTATGGATGTTTCCTTTTTAACATAATTATAAATGATAAAGTATTTAATTTGAATTATATTGCAAAATAATTATTTCAATTGTATCTGAAAAAGAAAAATTTTGCATACATTAATATTCAAATGAATACAATAGCCTAAAGTCCAATATCATCATTAAATATATCCACAACAATCTTCTTCCTAAAGTTCTGTCTATGGCTACTACTAAAATAAAGTCTAAGTCCAAACATTAAATACAGTGTAAACATCAACAAAAAAATGCTGCAATCGCTACTTCTAGGCTCTTGTTGTGGTACATCCTTCACTACTCTGACTCTCCAAGGGTTGGCACTCCGTAGCTCCTGTCGGATGTCGTAGAATCCAACGTCTTCAAGCCATCGAGGGAAAACAACTTCAAGTGGCTTGAAGTTCTGCTCGTACATTTTATCTTCGCGATATTCCAACAACGAGTCATAAATCCATACATTCTTCCTAAAAAAGTCCACTCGGGCTACTATCCAGTGATCGCCGCCTAGATTCACATAAATAAATACCTGAATACACAAATTGTCGTAAATTTATCATTTTTGTTGTGTCTACAATCATATTAAAAAAAATACACGCATTAGATTGTGTACCAATACAAACCATTATGGGCAGCATGTCGCACAAAAACACAGAACATGTGTCGCGCTCGGCACTAACACAAGTTCTGTATTTTTGTGCGACAGGCCGTCCGTCGCACAAAAACACAGAACCTGTGTCGCGACAAACACAGAGCACACGCTCTGTGTTTTTGTACAACAGGTGGCCTGTTGCACAAGAATTTGTGTGATAGGCAACTCGTCGCACAAAAACACAGAATTTGTGTTGCGTCCGACACTAGCACACACATTCTGTGTGTTTGTGCGACGGGCTACCTGTCGCACAAATTCTTGTGTGACGGCCACCCCGTCACACAAAAGCACAGAGTGCTTGCTCTGTGTTTATGCGATGGCTACACATCGCATATAGCCCCTCGCGTGAGTTCGCAGCAATGCCTACCCATAGCACTCATGGGCCCAACTGCTGCTTCAACCTCTTCAGCCACCACCAACAACATCCTCAAAAACTCAACCCATCATCACCACCACCAACACAACACAACAACAACAACAACGCCCAACAACAACAACAACACCCAACAATATCACATAAAGCAAGAAAGAAGCAACAGCTCACCTAAGTTTTTGAATTTCAATAGTTGATTTTGGAGATCTTGAAAGATTTTAAACGTGATTTACGTTATTCCGGCTATCGACGATGTGTGAGGAATTTCGGTGATTAACTTTCGGTGAGAGGGAGAGGATTTCAGCCACAGAACGGTGAGAAATTCCCGAGGTAGTTTGGTCCTCAAATTTTATATGTGGCTAATTTTGATAGAAAAAAACTTAGAGGGTTAAATTTGAAAAAGGTAAAAGTTTAATGGCTATTGCTGTAAATTTCCCACTAAAATTTTGAGGCCAGTAAGTTAATATTACTTTTCTTTTCAACGTTTTTTCTAATTTTTTTTTAACATGTTTTACTGAGAATGTTTTACATATGACAGTCTGTGTTAATGCATTTGGAATATGGTGATTTATATACTTATTATTAGATAAAATTATGAATGAATTAATATATGAGAAGAAATCTATGCAATCTCTAATTCATATGTAATTTGCGAAATAAAGTATGTCTAATTAGATTTATTCATATAAACCATTAAATTTGTATTATTTATCTTTTTTTTTTAATTACAAGAGACTATTGCTCAAATTACAACTCATATTACATGAGATTATAACTGATATTTATAAATCAAACTATTACCGGGATTAAACATCAATTCTTATGAAACACTGCCCAAATTTTTTAACCTTCTCTAATATTCGATGGATGTTTACTCTACTACTCTTTTACTCCACTCATTATTGGGTAAGGGAGAATATTACATTCACTCAATTATTAATTGAAGAATGAATTACCCCCACAATGCTTTTATAGGGATTCAAACTGCTGCCGTCACATCTCACGGCGACCTTAACCACCCGGCCAGTACTTATCCTTGTTTACTCTGAAGTAAAAGAGTTAATTTCTTCAATTACTTAATTTCTTCAATTACTATCATGCTAAAGAATAATATTAGGAATTCCAACTGTAGCGTTTCAACATGTATCACAATTGATGTATCATTTATCTATTAGATTATAGATTATTAATGTGGTTTATTTGGAATCCTCTTAGTTGAGTCTAAACTTCAGCCTCAATCGCTACGTTTCATTCATCTATTAAATAATAAATTTTATAATTAATAAAAATATGTTATCATTGAATACATGAACGTTACATAAATTAAGATATAAATTAAAAGATTATGATATTTTAACTTAAATTTTAACACAAAATTTTAAGAGGAAATTTTGTTAAAATTTTAAGAGGAAATTTATCCATTTGAACATTTTCCAACTTTCAATATAAAAAAAGATCACACTTGAATTTTTCTTATAATATCAACTATTTACAAGCCTTTTATAACAAAATACCCCCAAAACTAAGCTAACAAAATATTTCCCAAAACCTATTCTTTTGCCCAACAATCATCCAACAACATCTCCTATTGCCCCAACTATCGCCACACTGAGTTCCTTCACTTCCAGCATTTCTTGAATTCCAACGAGTCCCTTCACTTTCGACAGTGATTTCGTGTGAGTTATAGTTTCAATTTTCAATAACCTTTGGCTTAGGTATTGTTCTATTGTCTCAGTTTTTTTCATTAATTTAGATTAAATATTGTTTGGTCAATTGATCGCTGATGATAATTAAGCATAATGACATGTATTAAGCATGAAAATATTAGAATTTTCTTAAGATTAAGATTTTTAATAAATGACACACTAAGTGTTTGTTTAAATGTCTTTAAGAAGTTATTGATCTAAATTTAATGTTATTTTAAGGTTAAAGAGAAGGTTAATGTACCGACCAATTGAGAACATGGGCAGTTGCCTGTGTTGTCCAAAATTCGGCCTGCCAAGCTTGGGCAACGCGAGTGTCTCACTCTAGTTGCAGTAGCCCATGTCATGGATTATCATTTAGCCTGCCAAGCTTGGGCAACGCGAGTGTCTCACTCTAGTTGCCTAGCCAAATGATAATCCATGACATGGGCTACTGGTTGGCCAATGTAGGTGATACGTTTGCGTTGCCCAACAAAATGCCTAAGCATTGCATGGCTACTGGCTGGGCAACGCGGCAAAATGCCCAAGTGTTGCAAGGGCTGCTCGCTAGGTAATTCAGTCAACACAAAATGCCCAAGTATTACAAGGATTGCTGGTTGGGCAATGCAGCTGACATAGGCCAATATCTAGGCGACAACATTCCTTCAACCAAACAAAGTGTTTAAAAAATTTTTAATTTTTTTGAAAAATTAGTGCTAATATTGTCCTAATTTATTTTTTAGACATGTCCGACAAGAAGATTCATTCCTGTCGTTGAAGATACCAATCGAAGATCACCTCCTGGGTTGCATTACAAATTTAACAACTATAGTATACAAACCAAGTTAACTAATACTTAATTTGAGTTGTTCAAAAAGTCAATTTTTAGTCATTTTCTAGCTATAGGGGATCCTGGATTTAGCGACAATCTCGTACATTATTTGTTCCTAAGGCTAGTTGTGCAACAAGTTGATAATAATGAGTACCAAATGTGGTTTAGGATTGGCAACGAGATGTTATGTTTCTTGATTTGAGAATGGTGCTTGGTGACTGGATTGAAATGTGGCAACGTGAAAAATTTGAAAAAAAAAAAAAGCTTTGGTTGGTGAATACGTCACTAGTATTTCAGTGGAGCACAATATTTTAAGTTTAATGAATTAGATAACAGGTTTGATGATTTTGATTTCATTAACATTTGTATTGACAATATCGTTATCAATAGGATCATTTTAAAAGTGGAATAAGGAATAGTATTTAGAGGTTGAAGTTTGAACTGATGGCATCAAATGAGGTTCTATCGAAATTTTAAGAGTTGTCGTCACATAAATAGGAGTGCACCTATAGTTAATTGGTTCAAAGTTCATACACATAACCTCACCATTTTATCATCCAATATGTTTATAAAGCGAATCAATGGGTTGCATTGGATAAATTGATTTCACATTTGTCTTCACCGTGAAGGAATATTCATATAGGCTTTTATTCAGAATTCCATACAATCTTGCAATAAATTGTTTAAATGTTGCATCTTTTTAGAAATAAGATGCGATAACTTTTTCATTATTGTACGCCATATGACCATCCTTCAAAGTTTCCCATGCTCCATCAAAATACATATTAACACAACCAATTCCATGAAACTGATGCAAAATAACAATAATAATACTCTAAAAATAATACTATTTTATTAATTAAATAATTAATTATCAACAAACTCGAGTGATCTAGGTGACAACATCTGTTAGTTGAATTACATGACATTGTATGTTGGACGACGTTGGCACCAATCGCCAACATATAATATCCTCTCGCCTATTTTCTTAGGATTTTATTGAAATTTTATTTAATTTATAAATCTATGAACTCACATTAACTATTGAATGTACCGGCATTATAATAAAATAAATAAAAATATCCTTCTATACAAAACTCACTAAAAAAAAAGTAGAAGAAATACTAACATTAATTTCTTGTTATTATTTAGATTATTGCTTGATTTATTATCTTCAATGCTTGGATAAATACTCTAGTTTGATGAATGTGGGTTGTGTGATACTTGGATAAACAATTATGTTTGATGACTGTGAGATAGATGAAATGGGTGGCATTTTGTTAGTGTGTGAAGATGGAGTTTTATTGTTGCTTGGAGAGTTAGGGATTTGTTTGTTTAAATTTAGGGAAATTTTGGTTTAAAAGACTTATAAATAGTTGATATTAAGAGAAAAATTAAAGTATATTATTTTCTTATACTAAAAGTTAATAAGTAATCAAATTAATAATTTTTTTAATTTTAAGTAATTAATTTTAAAAAATTATGAATAACTATCATTGGATATTACTTCGACTTTTAATATTTATTATTATGTTATTTATAATTAATAATTTTAAATTTATAATAAAATTTGAAATAAATATTATATTTTTCCTAAACAGATTATTTTACCCAAACCACTTTCACAACTCCATAAAAGCCCTTTGAATGCCACGTTCATAATTGAAGACCCACGAGCTAATTTTTAAAGTTCCAGTGACAAATTACTGACTAAAATGGGGCGTGACAGCTGTAAAACTATGTAATACAGCTGTCAGTTTTATTTAAATAAGACTTCTGTAGTGTTGTTATTTAGACTTTGATATCTGGACCACAATTTTAATATATTTACAAAAACTTACCCTCCCAACTGAAAATATAGGATTAGGGCTTAGGATACAGTGTTCAATTTTTGACATTAAAGTAGTGCAGAGAAGAGCTACCAATGAAATTTATAATTTGATAAGGGAGGAAAAATTTATGGAGATATATAAAGAAGAAAAGCTTTATAGTGCTCTACTGGGATGATTACGGACTGGTTTTGAGAAATTTGATGGTATTTTAGGAGATATATGAAGAAGAGATTCTGGTGACAAGGTTTTGTTTGGTTTTAGTCGCAAACACAGAAGAGATCTCATAGAAACCCTAATTATGAGAGGTAAGGATACTGCATTCTCTTTTGCGTTGCAAGGTCTACTTGTTCTACTTTTTGAACAAGTTTTCTATTGGTTTTTCTTTTCCTTGTTTTTTGCATTTCTTCTCCATCTTCTTCTCTTCCTCTCATTTCGTTTGTCTAATAAGTGTGTTAATTTAATGGTTAGTACGGGTGATTTGATGGTTTTTTTTTCTTTTTTTTGGGTTTTCTTGGTACATTTTTGTGTAGCTGTAGCATGCGCTTGCATTCAATTTGTGTAGTTTTAACATTTTTGTAATTGTTCCTTGGCCGTTAAAAAACTTAACTTTTTATCTTATTTGATTGTTTTCCACAATCCACTTATTGCTTCATCCATTTTATTGTTTTCCACAATCCACTTATTGTTTCATCCATTTTTCTTTTGTGAAAATCTCTCTTCACACTACTATCATGTACAAACACAAAATTTTAATTTATGTTTTTTTAGATTTTATAAAATCTTTTTTAAATAATTAGAATTAAATTCTATTTGAGCTTTAGATATATATTTTATATATTTATGTTGGGAAAGAGAAAAGAATAAGAGAAAAAATAATAAATTCTATGATAAATTTAATTTTTTTTTTTATTTTTTCTACCCTCCTCTTCTTTTTACTCTCTCCTTTCATTATTTTCAAGAGTTTATCTCTTATTTTTTTCAACTAAATATTTATTTATAATTTAATTTATAAATTTATAAAATTATAAGAGTATGATTGTATATAATATCAAGTGTTATGATTTAAAAAATATAGTTATTGTGAGAGTAAAAGTTATTAATATAAAATAAAATTTATTCATGTATTATAAAAATGATTTTTAATAAAATTTTTAATAAAAATAATAAAAATATTATAATTTACATCACACAAGTGTTAAATTAAATATATAAATATAAAATCAAATCAATTTAATTTTTAAATTATATTAGCAAGTATTTATCATATGTTTTAATGTTATAATTTTTAAATTACAGATATTTAATTACACTATAAAATAGGCTAAAGTTAGTAATGTACCTTCACCAATAACATTATCCCATATTTTTTTATATAGGGAAAAGAGCCTCATTAGACCTAAAACTGGTATTGGGAACATCAATCTATTGGCTTTATCTAAGCGTTATGTGATGTTTTTCATTTGGATTATGAATTTTATAATGAAAAAGTACTTATTACTCTATCTCTCTTAGAACCTTCTATTCTTTCTTTTACAGTTTGTTACACTAGAGAACTATTATATTAAATTATAAGTCTATTGAAAGTTTTAATGTTTGAATTTGTATGGGCATAGTGTTTGAATTTGTATGACCATAGTTTAGAGGTTTAATGAGTACAACTTGAGAACTTATCCCCACTAAAGATGAGTATAACTTGGTCACTTCTAGAGTTGAGATCTATCATCGTTTTATATAACTAATATCAGTAATACTCAAGGATATATAGTTGCTCTTCACATTTGTTGTCAATTATAGAATCTCCTCCTGAGGGGCTTGAATGTGAGCCCTTAATGTCAATAAAGTTAAAGGCACTAGTCTAGCACTTAGTGAATGCCTGGATGTGTCATAGGTTATGTTATGAAGAATGAAGTAAAATTTTTAAAATAAAGAATAATCTTTACAATGTAGCCTTTTAAAAACCTTAAGAAATTACTCCCAATAGCTTAGTGCTTGTTTCTCATTTGGTTGTAGTTAGAGTAGAATTTTTGGGGTTATTAAGGTTATTTTCCTCCACAGGAAGAAGTTAAAAATTTTAGATTTTTGAGAGTACAAATTGTAGAGTTTTTCCAAAGAGTTAAAAAACTTTTCTAGTATAATAATTATACAATATAGAGACTTAGTCTTATCTTCACTTGAAGAATTTTTATATGAAAAGTTATACCAAATGAAGTCTTATTTATTTATTTTTTTTAAGCTCTTTTGTAGTTACAACCAAACTATAAAAAAGGCAAATAAAATCTTTTGTTAATAGAAGTCACTCTGAATAAGCACAGACACCAATCGAGTTTTTGTAATCTACATGAATTTTTGTCCATTTCAATTTTTATGCAAATAAGCTGTAATTACCTTAGGAGTACATTTCTCAAGTAGTATCTTCAAAGTTCTCATTTCAGGGGCTAAGGTGGCATTCATTGTGTGGATAGTCAATTCCATATCTTGTAAAATTATTTTTAGTCCCTCACCATTCAATGAATAAATGACACCTCACTTGGGATGAATAATTATCTTTTGTAAATACTCATTTGGGACGGACAATATTCACTTAGGATGAATGAAGTTGGTATACCATTTGAGAGGTGTAATATTATTTTTTTATTAAAGCTATGTCATGAGAGGTATGATGTAAAGGTATTTTAGATATTTTAACATTTTTTAAATACTCAAAAAGTTCTACCCTAAGTAGCCTAATATTTGAGCTTTTGCTTTTACACGTGAAACAACTTCTTTTAATCTTTTGTAAACTCTTCTCTTGCTACCACTAAACAGCAGAAAAAATATTGAAAAAAGCCTTTGGCCAGTTGAGCTAGTTGAGAAGACACGCCGAACACCACTCGAACAACTTATAAGTGATTAAACAAATTAGACTATCTCCTTGAAAACTTAAAAGGCTCCTTAGGTGACACCCTTGATTCTAGCTAAAGTTAGAGTTGCATTTTGTGCTTATATTCGTACATGGTTGGCTATAAACGCAGAGATTCCCATTATTGTGAAACATTGAATAATGGATGTAATTTTAGTGGAGATTTTTGAAGAAATTACATTGGTTTTAGTCACTCTTGCTTTCATCTCAATTAATGATCTCGAATTCCGAAAAACTCTTTTCTTTCGTGGCTTTTTATGAAAACAATGGTCCTGAACTCAACACCTAGTTCTTTAAGAAACTACCAAATGGTTGAATCTACACCTAGTTCTTGAACTAGAAAACATCTCGGTGCATGAAAAAACCAAACAATGGCACCTTTATGATAATCTGGAATGTTACAGAATGATTATCTTTTGTAAAAGTTACTGTTTTTGCTCTTTCGATCACTCTAAGATCTCTGAAAGTTCAAAAAATAGATGAACAATTTTGGAAGCAACTTATCTTGGAAAGAATGAATAAATGAGGGTAATATAGTATTATTTTCTTCAGCCTGTTGATTACTTGTGTTGTTTCTGTGACTGTTGTCTCTTCTGGCTCAACATGTTTCCTGGTTGCTGTTATCTATTTCTTTTGCAGTGTTCAAGATGAGCAGTAGAGACGTTGTGGACTTGTGTAGTGATGATGAAGATGGACAGGTGGATGAAATATCTATCAAGTTGGAGCCAGTTTGTGTTGGGGGAACAATGCAACAAAAATCCTACTATAAAGATGATCCAGCGGAGCATTGGAAGTCCAAAAGTCAACCCAGAAAACAAGACTCTGAAGAAAAGAAAAGTTCAAATGCTTTGAGTACTGGTCAAAGTAGTAATAGTGTATTGGAACAAGGTCAGTCACCAGTGGATGACACAGGCATCTCATCTTCATCATTTATATGTCCGGCACCACTTTGTCGGCAGTTCTGGAGGGCTGGAAACTACGAAGACAGGCTTGGTTCCAAGGCCACACTACAAAGTATGCAGCAACTATTAATTGTTAACTAATTCTTAGGGGACATGTATGTGGTGGTTTACTGTTTCTGGTTCATAAATTACGTGATCATCTATTTAGTGGTGCCTGGAGATAATCAAATGGACTGCTAAAATTACTATGTTATACGGAGCATAAATACTTTATCTGGTTCTACCATTTTTCTCTGATATTTTTTGTTGAATGATTTTCATAAACATCACATGAATGTTTCCTTCCAAGAATTTTTATTGGTGCTTTCTTAAATGTTCCTGATGTTACATTTTGGTATAACAGATGGCAAAAACTTTTTACACGTACACCCTATGTTTCTTCATTCAAATGCCACTTCCCATAAGTGGGCCTTTGGTGGTATGCAAGTTATATTTCTCTGTTTCACTTCTGCTCTTGCTGGAATCTGGAAATGGTGTGAAATGCCGAGATGGTTAATTGTTTCCTGCCTTTTGCAGCCGTTGCAGAACTGCTCGACAATGCAATTGATGAGGTGATTATTTTTCTTTTGATTTGTGAGCTTTTTTTGTTTTTTCCCCTCCAATTCTTGCTCTATTGATGATGCCTAATCATGTTCACATGGAGGTTTGGGTTCACAAAAGATTCGAATGCTATAATCGATTTTCTTATAATTAACTTTTCTTAGGAGCAAGTTTCCTTTCTTTGGTAGATTTCAATTTTTTTTTATTACCTCCTATTTTATTGGTTTTAATCTGTTGGTGGACGAGAAACACATTAATGTGTTTGGCTTCTGATAATGATGTTTGAAGCTTGTGGCTTCGTATACTTTCCGTTTATATTTTTCTTGACTGATAAAAATTTGGGCCTTTGTTTGCCCATTTGTTTTACATGTTTTCACAAATAAATACCTATATTGTCATAATTTAAGAGATAAGATATTCTACTCACGTTTAATTGTCCGTTTCATTTGTTGGCACTGTTTGCTATATGTTCATCACAGTGGGAGTTGAAATGCTTTCACTATTTGTGTCAAGCTATCATGATGATGACTTATTCATGCTTTGCAATTCACGTTTTACTTGTCTGTTAATTGGATAGATCCAAAATGGGGCCACTTTTGTCATTGTAGATAAAATCGCAAATTCAAGAGATGGAACTCCAGCATTGTTAATTCAAGGTATATTACATTGAACTGTAACAACCTTCAAAATGTCTTATTATACAGATTAGATTTTTTTTTTAAATGAGTTACCTAACTTGTGATTTGGAAACATGATCATGTGCAGATGACGGAGGTGGAATGGACCCTGAAGCAATGCGGTGTTGTATGAGTTTTGGTTTTTCGGATAAAAAGTCAAAATCAGTGATAGGACAATGTAATGTTATTTTTTCATTCAGCAAATTATCATGGTTTTGTTGTCACATATTTATTGCTTGAGACTTGAGTTGCGCCTTTCAGATGGTAATGGCTTCAAGACCAGTTCTATGAGACTTGGGGCAGATGTTATCGTCTTCAGCTGCCATTTAAACAACAGGTTTGATTCGGATGTGCCAGTCCTATTACTGCATGTATATCAGGATTTATTTATTTATTTTTCCTTTCTTATAAAGTCAGGTTGCCTATGTGTTAACAGGCTTTGCATCTCAGCATATTTTACAGCAAATTAATTTGTAAAATATGATAGTTCTAAGATGAAAACTCAAGCTGTAATTTCCTAAGAATTGGTGGGAAGCTTTTGTTATGTTCGTCTTATTTTGTAGTTTCTCGCATCCCCTTTAATTTCTTCCAAATGAGGTTCGGAGGATACTAAAACCTCAAAAGTTTTTCTGTTGCATATCACGTCTCTTAAGTGATAGTATTGAATATTTTATGAAGTTCAATGGCCTTGTTTAATGGATTGTATGTTTTCAACATTTACAATCCCCCATTAGAAAGTTATCCGACCGTTTTTGGGGAACCAAGGAAGAGATGGGATAAGGTTATTTAGAGTTTTTCTGGGTAGAATGAAAGGGAAATTTCAAAAGGTTCACATCCATATCCAAATTGTTAGCTGCAGTTTGTAGGATCAAATATTGGACTTTGGAATCCTTGTGAATTTGAAATCTTATGGCGTGCTAGGCTTCAAAACAAATGATTGTGACATGCATCCGTTATTTTGCACTACTTGCTCGCATTAATTGTGGACTGTTGCCTGAGTTTTTTTTTTCCCCCCAATTTTTCTTTTAGCTGATAGTTTATTCCGTTTTCCATTAATTTTCAATTCCTTCTACCAAATCTTTTGGATGTTTTGTTTGACTTTTATTTACCAATGCAGTGTTGCTGTTATATTTATTTGTTGATTTACTAGTTGGTAATTAATAATTGGCCATTCGAATTCACATCTTGTTGGTTTATTGCATAAGCAGAACTTTGACTCAAAGCGTTGGTCTCCTCTCTTATACATTCTTGACTCGAACAGGCCATGACAGAATTGTAGTACCAATGGTGAGTCTTCTCTGTCTACCGAAGTATCTCTTATTTCCCATTCCTAGCTTTGATCTTTGTGTCAATTGCAGGTGGATTACGAGTTGAACACATCAACTGGTGCAGTTACCGCATTGCATGGTAGAGAACATTTTACGTCGAATCTTTCACTGCTGTTGCAGTGGTCTCCTTTTTCATCGGAAACAGAGCTTTTGAAGCAAGTAAGATTCTCAAACCCCCACCCCCTCTTCTTCTTCTTCTCCCTTTTTTGGGAATTTAGGAATGCATATTACCTGCTACTTCAGAAGTGTGCTTCTTGCTTTGCTAATGAGCAACAACCAGTTCAACTGCAGATTCTCTTTTATCTTCTATTTCTCTTTACTTTATGTTAAGCCAGGTTCTTTGATGCAATTTCAATTTTTTTAGGATGATCATTCTTCTGTTTGTTGCTACTTTGCCAGATTTACTTGTATTTAATTAAGCAGGTTTAATTGATCAGTTATGTATAAATTTCACTCTAGCTATTATCTGCTTTCATGTTCATTCATGTTGGTGCTTTTGGACTACCACACACCTCTCATACTGCTTCTGTCACGAACAATTATCTTTAATTTGTAGGCCATTCTATCTGAGAATTTCAATCTCCGAATTTCTTGCTGTTGCTTTTAACATTATTTATCTTTTCCGTATGAATCTAACTGCTTGATTACTATACAACCTCCATCTGAATCACATTCATTAATGTATACACTTATCTCCTTTTATTTTTTGGATAGAGAGGGAGGTTGCTTACTATCATAGAGTTGACTGGATTTGTGTCTGTAGGATTGTAGAATTGATTGGATTATCATTCTACTTAAGTAGCTATATGGTGCGATAGAACGATTTTTCTTTCTATATTGATGGTCTTCCAATCCTGTTTTCCTTTTTCAAGAGGTTTCATTTGATATTTATCATATCTTTGTAAATTCTGATGGCAGTTTGACGACATTGGGTCTCATGGCACAAAAATTATTATATACAACTTATGGTTCAGTGACGGTGGGAATATGGAGTTAGACTTTGATTCAGATCCAGAGGTTTGTACTCCTTTTTGTATTGGTAACATTTTCTCATTTAAAAATTCTTATGCTTTCATTTCTACTGATTTGTGTTCTTGCTTTTGGTGATTTTAGGATATTCGTATTGCTGGCGATGTTATTAATAAATTTGACCCAGGCGCTTTTAGGCAATTGCATGAACAGCACATTGCTAACCGATTCCGTTATTCCCTCCGTGTAAGTCCATAGAAAATAAACTTTGCTTGAGTACATAAGCACGTACATGATGATTTCTCATGCCATGCTAAGTCATCTATCACTTCACAGGTATACCTGTCTATCTTGTACTTGCGGATTCCCGAAAGTTTCAGCATAATATTGCGTGGGAAAGTTGTTGAGCATCACAACATTGCCAATGATCTCAAATATCCAGAATTCATCTTGTATAGGCCCCAAAGTGCTGGGTGTTTGGAGGTGATTTTTAATTGTTTCCTAGCTTTTCATTGTTGGTTATTGTCTTTACCATGAATGAAAAAATATTTAACTATTGCCTTGGATTCTTACTAAGTATACACTGATCAAAATACTTAATGGCGATTGTTTACGTTGCTGATTATATAGGGAACAGTTATTACTACAATTGGGTTTCTAAAAGATGCCCCACATATTAGTATCCATGGCTTCAATGTCTACCACAAGAACCGTCTAATTCTGGTACCTGTCTTTAACTTCATTAGTTCTATCTCCCTTTGCTTTCAGTTTTTTATTGATGTTTTGCTAGACTGTTTCTTGATACTATGATATAAAAATTTGCGTCTTTTTTGCGTCTTTAGATTAATGAAGGAACATCATACTTGTATTGTTTGGTTTCTAGCACTCTTACCTTTCTGAATTCTGTTTGCCACAAATCTGTGTTGCTCACATATCATTTGGAGGATGCAAGTTTTAGAGTGGACTTGAAGTTGATATCTATATTTGATCTTCAAATTGGATATTAAAGAGCTTACCTTGCTGTCATAATTTATAAATATTCATGGATCGATGATGCTGAATGATTTCTTTATAAGGTGGCATTCTGCCCTGTATGCCTCTCTTACGTGCACAAATGCATGCTTGCATGTGTTCTCACCCAAGTGATATCAGAGTTTTATCTTTATACATATTTTTTCATTTTTAATTTTTAATCTCCTCTTTTCCTTTGCAGCCATTTTGGCGGGTTGTTAGCTACTCCCATAGAGACTGCAGGGGAAGAGGAGTAGTTGGTGAGAATGCTAAAGCAAAGCATTTGATTTACCCCATTTTTGAATGTATATGTTTACTTGAATTTATGGTGGGATGTGAGATGATTTACTACTATTATTTTCAGGAGTTTTGGAAGCAAATTTTGTCGAGCCAACTCATAGCAAACAAGACTTTGAGAGAACCTCTGTTTTCCAAAAGCTTGAAACTCGGTTGAAGGAAATGACATGGGAATACTGGTAAGTGATATTAATCTCTGATTTGCAGATTCTTCATTATTTTTTATAATTACGGAAATCTTTGTTTGAAGTCCTCTTTCCTCTTGCTCTTAACTTTCTGCCTTACTCATCCAGCAGCTGTTGAATTTTTTGGTTCTTCTAGAGACATTTGGATACTATAGTGATGTTAATTTGGTTCTCTTAACATAATACAACTAATTATTTTGAAGCTAAATTAGCTTTTTGATGCATGAATTAATATTCTTTCCTATAAACAGTGATCACATAGTTTAAAGTGTTAAACAAAACCACTTTTATAGTGCCTCATGAGTTTCTGGATTGTAGCAACACATGCCGAACTGATGAGTATGCAGCTTTCATTGATACCTTCCGGATGCATGTTATTCAACTGGCAGGGATTATCATTGTGAACTAATTGGATATCAACGCAAGAAAAAGCCTGAAGCATCCATTTCACCGCTGGCTTCATCTCATTCTATGCCCCGTAGTAGTATCCACCAACCTGTTGTCTTGAATCAGGGTTCCACTGCCACTGGTGTTGCAAAAGCACCTGTAGCTGCACTTTGCCAACTAGCAGCCTCTAATGCTTCTTTTGTTGGGGGAGCAGGGCAATCGACACCCAACTCTGAAGGCACAATTGGACAACGTAAAATGCTTGAACTAAAGCAAACTGATTTCATCTCTAATTTAAACATTTTTTGTTTAGATACGATGTCTTTTGTTGTGACAGGATCACGTAAGAGGAAGGGATGCAGAGATTCATCGGAATTTGAAAAGGTGAAAATGCAGGCTAGTAAGGGAGTTGATGTGATTGATGATGAGCACAGTGTGGAAACACAGGTATGAAAAGAACTTTAACCTGAATCCTTTGGATGGTATAGCATTTATCATGAGTATCATCTGTAGCTTCTCCACTTACATTACTGCTAGCAAGATTAAACTCTTAAGCCTTTTGTATTCCCACTGATACAATTTAATTTGATTTTGACGGTGTGAGCTGAAGGTAGGAGGACAAATGATGTAGCAGATTATTTGATTTATAGTTAGTATTTCAGTGTCCTAGATGGAAGTAGGCTTGATTATATTAATTTTTTAAATTATTTTCTTTGGGCTTCCTGGGCTGATTTTCTTTTTCTTTTCCTGCTTGTCCCACTACCATTTTTGAAAAAATATAATTTAAAGAAAAAAATTGCTCACTTTTTGCTCAGTGGTTACCTTGCAAGTATGACTCTTCATCTTCAGAAGCATTATACTGTTATCAGAAGCATTATATTGTTATGATTATTCATATTCTACATTCGCTTTTGGGGTCTAATTATTTCTCTGCACTCCGTCATCTCTTTTGTAGCCTGTTGGTACTTCGACAAATCAATTGAGAGGTGCAGAAACTATAATCCTGATGCAGGAAAACAAGAAACTCCGTGCACAGTAAGTGTGTTGGAATCTTAGTTTTACATTGTTATCCATAATTTGATATTCATCATCATTTGAAGTTTTGGTCTTTTGTTAAAATGGTTTTGTCATCTGGACACTTACTAGAGCTAAGGGCATTTTTTAGGATGAAAATTAATTGAATCTTGATTTATATAAACATTTGCAGCCCATATCTTGAGACTGAGAAATGCATTATATTCACTGTTTTTTTAATTTCTGGTAAATTGTCTTAATTAAATTTATATGCTCCGTTTTTCAGATGCTTGGAGTATGAGAAAAGGAGGGTAGTATTTGATCAGAAGGTACGTTATATGCAGTTTATTGGTGTATGCTGCCCAGTATCACCTAGCTGAATTTATGAAAATTTATGGATGGCAAAGAACAAGTTTTTTGAGCAATTTATCTGATCTATTGAGAATGTTTGTTCTTATTATACAGGTTACACAGCTTAGAAGTGAACTTGGAGGGTATAATTGTGAATACGAGCAGCTGATGGCTGAGATAAAAGTATTGGATTCCATAAAAAATGAATAAAAGATGTAAACTTTGTACAGTTGTGAATTTTTTGTATGTAAAACCAGTAACCATAGCTGTTGAGGAGTACGACTGCTAGGAAGTAGCGGCTGACAGGCCCTTGCAAAGGCTTAGGCTTTTAGGTGACAAGAATTTTTTTTTCCTTTTGTTGTAAGTAGAAAGCAAATTGCACAAAGAAATCTGCAGGTCGGTTCTACCAACAGGGTACTACTAACCCAAACAAGTTATTGCTGTAGTATCTGTGACTGCTGCTGTACTGCTTGCTGCAAACAAATTTTTCCCCTGTAAAGTTGATAGGCTTTTCAGTGCATTTTGACTGATACGTGCATTCAGTATATTTTGATCAGTACATTCAATGCACATTAGTGTATAGTCGATTATCTTCTTGTTCTTTTTTGTTTAACCCCAGTATTGGCTTTAGTAATCAGAATTCTATGATTTTAGTATGACTATCAAAATTATGTGGGTCCATAAAGAGCCATATTTGATTACAAATTTTTTGAAAAGAAATATTATCTAACTGATGCACGGAATATGGATCCCTTCTCACATAGATACATGGAAAAGGAGGTGGTGGTTCCAACAAGTGCAAACCTTATAAGCGCTATCACAGGGCTCCGTGGGAGTTCTTGTTTATCTTAATCTCACTATTAATACGGCTATTTCTTCTCTTACCATCTTGTATTCCAAGTAGGCTTAACAAAAAAGTTTGGGTCAGCCCGGTCCAGACCTGCGGGCTTTAAGCCTAGTCCACGGGATGAAATAATGGACAAGAGCTCAACAAACATAAAGTCCATGTAAAATGGCCCTGGGTAAGGGCCTTAAACAAAAAGTTCGGGCTTTGCAATACATTAAATTAATAAATTATAAAAAAATAATTAAAAAAAATTGAAGATCAAAATGCAAAACAGTGTCAGCGAACCCTAGATTACTTATAGTGAAGCAACAACAGTCAACAACCATTCAAACTAAACCAATTGAAGCAATAGCAGTCAATAGCCAAAGTACCAAACATGATCGTTGCCTCACATCCACCTGGCCATGACCCAACAATTGCAGTCGTTGTTCAACAATCGTCGATTGATCCAGTGCAATCTCGACACAACCACGCGAGCCCGACACGGCAACACACGATGCAGCAACGAACCCAGCAGCACCAACAGCAGCCAGCCCAACGCTAACACGACCCAAACCAACGCCCATGACCCCAAACCAACAGCAAACCATCACCAACTCTCCTTCAAATAAGCTTTAAAATTTTCATTGTAGAAATTTTGAGAAATTATTGTTAAATTTCGAAAATCTGTTGAAAATGTTGAGTTACTCTATTGTTTATTCATGATTCTATTAAGGTTTGTTGTCATTAACTTGACTGAGATATTAAAATATCACATAATTCAAGATACCTTAATCTTATTCATTTCATAAAAATGAAGCATGATATGCCGAGCTTAAAATTAATCAATGCGAAAGCGTGTAACATCAGACAATTTTCTTGGACTATATAATTAAAATTGTATATGTCTATCTCTGGAATCAATTGGAATATATGAGATGTAGAAAGCTTAACTCTCTTAATTTTGTATTATAGATTTTGTTTTTATATGATATTAGAATTTAGAACAAGCTTACAGTTTTGGTGGTATAATCTAATATCTTACATCCTTTAACTTTGCATAGGATTATAACGGAAAATACTTTTGAATCTTCTAATTTACCTCCGAATTCGATTGCGGAGACAGAAGGTGTTGAAGAAGAACTTTTTACTAGAGGGATGAGGACGCAAATATTGGATTAATTTATTTTCGATATTAATATTTGTAGTTTGTTATGTTATTTTGTCAGTATTTTGAGTGTTAGATGATCATGTATTGGATAATTATTTATAATAAGTGTTTTTTTTAATTTATAACTTTATTAAAAATTTATTTACAATTTTGATTAAAGCTGTCTAGGCCTAACTCAGGCCTGGCCCGTTCAAAATTGGATGGACTTTTAGAGGGATTGGGCTTGTTGACAAATTCATGGGCTTTAGCCTGCAAATTGCCCGGCATAGTAACCAATGAAGGCTTCAAAAGTACGCCCAGGTCTTATGCATCCGTTCGCCATTTGCCAACATGTCGTGTATACAATATATTTTCATTTGTATTTGGATCAACTCCACGTCAGAAACCCCACACGCACATTGATATATAACCGGATAAGCTCGACCAAAACTGGCAACTTGCTCATTTAATATATTTAATATTTGGGCAATGGTTGCCCTAGAACGGCTTAAGAAACCTCTATAAATTCCTCTTTTAGCATTGTTCATAGACGTTGCCTCCTCTTCTACTCTCTTCTAGCCAAAGCTCTCTCTTTTCTTCTGTTTATTTTAATGACTTTACGTTGCGTTATGGGCTGGCTCTGTTCGAGCAGTTCACAATGCGTATGTAACGTAAGTAAATAAGTGTCGTAGTTTCTCTTCCTATATATATATGTGTGCTTGAGAGTTCAAAGGGTTGTGTCAAATATCATCATCATCTGGTGTATTCAGAAGTTTAGATCAGTATGTTCAACATACACGTACGTGCAAATAACTTCCATCCGCATGCAGCACTTTATGATTATGGGCAGAGCGGCCATATTTTGCACAAAGTAATTTAACAAACTTGCTTTCAGCTAAGGGTTGGTGTATTTTTTTTCTTTTGCCATATACATTAACCTATTTAGAGTTGATAGCACACATAACTTTTTTAACTTAAAAACAGTTAATTTTTAACTTAAAAATATTTTTTTCCCTTTCTCCCGTTTTGTGGATGTATGAAAACTTGCAACTTGTTAGTCGTTACTTGTCTGTTGCTAATCTCATAGATTTCTTTTGTTGAAATGGAAGATAAGATACAAAGAAGTCAATTTGTGCAATTCGCTTCCAAGAAATAGCCTCACGGTGGACCATTTTAATTGTGGTTTTAGATCGGGAGTGTACGCAAAATCCGAGTGGAAAAAGTCATAAAGACCCAAAAAATTTGCACTTCTTTGAAAATGATAGCAAAAACTGAAAGCTACTCGCGCCCACGTCTTACTAATGGGCTTATAATCAGCTGAAAAGATTTTTGGGCTTCTTCCCTTTTTGGGCTTACTAATGAGGGTAGCCCTTGTTTGGGCTTTAAAATTAACCCCAAAAAATTAACAAAAGCAAACAAGAAATTCTAAAATGAGAAAAAATAATAAAACATGGACTGAATAATAATTCAGACGCAGGGGCTGTTTTTTTTTTTTTCCTTTTTGACTGAATGATTTAATTGATTTAATTTTAATTAATAAAATAATTAAATCGTTTGTTTTTTTAACTTAATGAAAATTTCGGTCTTTAACTTATTAAATCAATTTTTTTAATTTTTTATTTAATTTAAAAAGTCTAAATAATATTTGTTGATGCAGAAATATGATCAATCTTGTTACCACAACCAGATAACCTCGTCAACAGTTTAATTTATTCTTGGGATGACAGCTCAATGTTGCAGCTTTCCTACACAAGCAAATGTCTTCAAACACGAACTTGTTGAACCAAACCATATGCACTCACAAATACTCTGTTTAAGGGGCGTCATATGTTTCTTTAGCAAAAACCCTGTGACACTCAAGTTAGTAATCAGGCTTTTCTTGAAAAAACTTATGTCACAATCCCGTGGCTTAATTCTAATTATTTTAAAACATAAAAACTAATTTTCAAAAAGGCAAAAGGGTAATATAGAGAGAATTTTTGAGTGAGAGAGAGTATGTCAAAGTCCAGTAAAAAGTTGTCTAACATTTTACCTTCATCCTTTATAGCCTTTATACCCCACTAGAATTACTGGCGTCACCTTCCCCATGACTATTACTGGGTCGGTCGCATGATCATGGATGAATGGCCGTTGTAATCGCTGTTGAGTGGGTTTCGTGCCCGGACTCTATGGGGGAAAACTCACGTGTTGGTAACTGCCGTTGAGTGAGTTTCATGCCCGAACTCTCTGGAGGAAAACCCATGTGTTGGCTTTGATCAAGTCTCCAATCCGATTTGATTCTGGTCTTTCCTCGCATGCCCTCCGACCAACTAACTCACGCGACCAGCCTCGAGTCTTGTCTCTCGTGACTTTCCTCGCTGAATTGCTTTAGGCCGAGGGGAACCCGTTCTATTTGTGCGTTCCTTGTCACGATGTGTTCTTTTCACCCAAACAATATCATTAAAGATATTCTTCAAAATATTCTTATCTCGTTTATTAATTTTCATCTTTAGTTAAATAAAATTTAATAATCAGCATTATTACTCATTTATATAACTTGTTATATTATAGTGGTAGACTATTATTATTTTTATCTTTTTATTTCTTCAAATTAGCGTTATTTACTTCATAATTTTTATGAATACTTTTCATATAAAAACTTCACGAACTACAATAAAATTGATTAACATATACTGATTTAGAATATAAAGGGTTGTATTTAATTAAATATGATTTGTATTATGATAATATATTATCTTATTCAAGTTCTTTGACATGTTTATTATTTATTTAACATTTATAATTTGTAAATGAATAAATGTAAAAAACATTAGTTTTTAAATTTTTTTAAGTTTAAAAAATAAATAACTTAATATTTATTTTTAGCAATTCAAATAAAAAAAACAAACATATCATTCAGATTCAGACATTAAATTCTATTCAGATTTTTAATTAATTCAGGTCTATTCAAATTTCAGATAAAAAATAAACACCACCATAATAATTGTACAAATATTTTTGTACGTACAAATTTTTCCGGATTGGTTGAAAATAAAAGCATTATGAAAAATAAAAGCAATATTGAAAAAATAATAATGTGGGTTATGTAATACACTTATTTAATCATTTCACATATGTCGCGTCAATTGCCATGCCAATTGTCTTTGTACAATTATTTGTGTCTGATTATTGGTTAAGAATAAGCTATGTTCAATTGTTCATCAAGTTAATGGATTAAGTTGCCAAATGAGGTTGTAAGTTTGAGCCTCGGGGAGGAATTATTTCTCTTATTCCAAAAGTTTGGATATAAGAAGAAGGACATACCAATGTATGTACTTTTAGAATCTAGATTTTTTATTGCAATTCTTTTTTTTGGAAAAAGAAAAAATATGCTCATTAAGGCTGTAGACTCTAGTGATGCGTTGTCAACGTGAAAAATGAAAATTCTCCTTGAAGCCTGTTTAAAATATGCATTATTTATATGGTGATCAGAACCTTTCATCCTCTCTACAATCCTTGACACTCTAACCGAAATAAAAAATTAACCAAAATGAAGAGGGACAGAGAAGAATTTTACAACCAAAAAGGAAATGAAGAAGAAATAACGAAAGCTTCTCAAATTTCCGACTCAGACCAATCTGTTGTTCATTGTTTTACTGTCCATTTTGAAGTGCAAAATATGATTTTGTACTTCGTCTTGGGATTGTGAAGGCACCGTTACTCTCCAAAACTCCCCATTTCTTCTTTTATGATCATCTTCATAAACCAACTTCTCTTCTTCTCTCTTCTGTTCATCACTTCCGTTATTACCATTATCAGAGTTTGAAATGGAGACTTGTCTCCAATTTAGCCAGATTCTTAGCATAATATAAAGCATGATTAAGCATATTACTGCTGAAGTAAACACAATGGCAACTATGATAACAACAACAGCAGCGTTGGATAACCTTTTGAATTTCTGACCCGATAATGCGGAGCACGATAGTAATGGTGGGCCGCAGAGCTTGGCATTACCCAAGAAGGAGCTCAGTGGGAATCCTGAAAAGGTTAAGGGAAGCTGGCCTTGGAGATTATTATTTGATAAGTTCAGCACATGCAGGCTGGTCAGCTTTCCCAGTGAGGCTGGCACTTGACCTTGGAGCTGATTGTAAGAGATGTTCAATCTCTCTAGCTTCAGCAGGTTTCCAAGAGATGGTGGAATCTCACCAGAGAAATTGTTTTTGCTCAAGTCCAAGATAACTTGAAGCTCTGTCAGCCTCCCTAGATCAGCTGGTATTGAGCCCGTGAAGAAATTCTCTGAGAGCCGAAGCTCGTAGAGTTTCTTGCACTGTTGGATTGTTGATGGAATGTTGCCTGAGAGGTTGTTTCTTTGTAAATTAAGGACATTGAGAGCAGTTAGATTTCCAATCTCTGGTGGAATTTTCCCTGAGAGGTTATTGCCGCGGAGAGAAAGCTTGAGTAATTTTGAACAGTTACCAATCTCAGTCGGAATTGTTCCACTGAAATTATTGGATGAGAGATCGAGTTCACCAATTTCTTGTAAGCTCCCTAGCCAAAAAGGCATTGTGCCTGTTAACTCATTGTTGCTTAGAAGGAGGTGTGCAAGTTTTGCACATTTTGAGAGCTGAGGTGTTATTTGGCCTGTGAAACTGTTGAAGGATAAATCAAGAAAGTTGAGCTCTGTGAGTTTGCCAAATTCGGAAGGTATGTGACCAGTAAGATGATTATGTGCAAGGCGAAGACGGCTCAGGTTTCTTGACATGGCTAGTTCAGAAGGAATGGGACCTGAGAAACTGTTGTTTGTTAAGTCTAACGCAGTCAAAGAATTGGAACCAGTGAGAGGATAGATGCTGCCACAAAATCTGTTGTGAGAAAAATTTATGATTCTGAGCTTTTTTAGCTGGAAAAGAGATGCTGGAAGAGGGCCTTTGAAGGAGTTGTTGTAAAGAGTAATGAGGTATAATTCTGAAAGGAATCTGAAAGTGAGCGGCACAGAACCTGATATTTTGTTATCAGCCAAGGCTATTTGCTGTAGCCTTTCGCAGTAGCCCAAGCTTGCCGGAATAGGACCTGATAAATCATTCTGCCTCAGTTGAAGAATAACAAGATTTTTAAGCTTCCCAATAGTCTCAGGAATGGACCCTGAAAAATGGTTACCAAATAAGTCGATTTCTGTTAAGCTTGAGCAGTTTGTCAACTCTCTTGGTATGCTTCCTGACATTTGGTTATCATAGAGGAAAATGGCGCTCAAACTCTGTAACTTGCCAATTTCCACTGGAATTTTTCCTGTTATCATGTTGTCGAAAAGAAAAAGATTTTCCAATTTACTCAAGTTTCCAATTTCAGGAGGAAAACTTCCTGTAAAGCTGTTATTATTTAGTAGAAGATCTGTAAGCTCCTCCAGCTTGTCCAGGCTGCGTGGTAGCTCTCCTTTAAAGCTATTATCAGAAAGGTCTAATTGTTGGAGTGACGAGCAGCGCAATAGCTCCAAAGGGAATTCACCAGAGAGCTTGTTTCGAGCTAGAATAAGTTGTTGCAGGCTTGAATTTTTGAGGCAGAATTTGATGGGGATGCTTCCTGTCAAAGCATTATCGGACAGAACCAGAGCTTCAAGATTCTTTAACTGGCTATTTAGAAGGCTTATGCTCCCTGAGAGGTTGTTTTTCGACAAGTCAAGATTCTCAAGCTGAACCAACTTGTTAAGCTCTGAAGGAATTTCACCATCGAATCTATTCCCCAGCAAATTCAAGTACCTCAAATTGAAGAGATGGCTCAACTCGACCGGAATTGATCCAGAAATGCTGTTGTTGGCCAAGTTAAGTATTTGAAGTGATTTAAGCAAAACAATTGAAGAACGGATAGTTCCTTCAAGCATGTTGTTTGATGCTGCAAACTTTTGAAGCTCTTCACAGCCATGAATTGCTTCTGGTATGAGGCCACTGAGTTTGTTCATCTGCAAGTCAAGAGATATCAGATGCTTCAAATTACCAATCTCTACAGGAATGCTCCCGTTCAATTGGCAGTATGCAGTTGCTAATTCTCTCAACTCAGTCAAGTTACCAATGTGTGGTGGAATTTCACCCCACAAGAAGTTATCTCCAATTCTTAGGACTTGCAACTTATTCAAAAAACCAATCTCTGGAGGAATCTTACCAGAGAAAGAGTTTGAATAAAGAAGAAGTATCCTTAGATTTTGAAGCTGTCCCAGCTCAGAAGGAATCAAGCCAGTGAGGTAATTTGAGGACAAATCTAGTGTTTCAAGTGAAGTGAGGTTTAAGAAATAGCGTGAAATGGAACCTGATAGTCCTGAGCTTGATAAGTTCAAGCCCACAACATGCTTTTGATCATCAGAACATGTTACACCATGCCAGCTGCACACATGAGCTCTTGCAGACCAGTTCTCAAGAACTCCTGTAGGATCAACGAGTTCCTGTTTGATTCTCAGAAGCCAGAAGGAATCTGTTGAGATACCTCCAGGAGCAACAGCAAGTGTTACAAAAAACAGCATGATATGAGACATTTGAATGCTGCCCATTTTCAAACAAATAACCCAGAAAGAGTTTCAAATTTCAATATCAGATACTGGATTCCAAAGATTCAGTATCATTCCATGTGGAACGAAAATGAAAGAACAAAGCAAGAGAAGTTCATGGGGCTAACAAGAATCAGCAAAACTAAACAACAAATGGAATAGGAGTTTATTAAGAAGGGAATTAGAATGAGAGAATCACAATCACAAAGGTTTAAACTGCTAGTGATATGATGATAAAAGCACGGAGTTTAAATAGTAAGGCAACCAGATGATGTTGAATGTAAAGTTTTATAGAAAAATAACCTTGCATCAACAGTTGTTAAGTTTTATTAACAATAAAATTTATTATAAGATAGCAGTCTTTTTTTTTTTTTTTGGTTTTTTCTAACCAATGCTATAAAAGAGTACGTTATTTTCTCCCTTTTCATCTCAAAGCAATTATGGAATATCTGAAGCATGATTTAATACCTTGTGGGATTGAAATTGTATGGAGATAAGAAAGAGTGATGGCAATTGTTGAAAACAGAGAAGAGGAACAAAAAGTTTAGAAGGCAGAGCAGACCCACTTGAAAAGTGGACCATTCTAGGGTTTTTACTTGGTGTCATGTTTAGATTGGATGTATCTATAAAAATCCATTAGAGATTTAGTAGTATATTGTACTAAGAAGAATTTGTGGGAATCCATTGAGATTGCTCCAAAAGATTAAGTATGATTTGACTTTCTAAAGAGGTGTTTGGTCAAATTTCCTTCTAACTATTGTCAAATATATTGGTATGAACCCATTAAGTTATTGAAATTATATGATGCTGCAAACGAGTACAAAAATGGACCATACGCATGCACCCTCTGCGGTCCAGTTGGCTTAATCATAATTCCTTTGATGTTAGATCAATGGGCCAGCCAATGGCAAGAGATAACTCATTAAAACAAAAAGATAATGGAATATTTAGGCTCTCCTTTGATAGCTACAAATCAAATTTCACAATGCTTTTGTGGAGAGTATTGTGTTGTTTCTAATTCTTTTGCTTTTGTGGAAAATCTTATAGTTGAAAGTTTTTGATGACAATACTTCTTTCTCAACCAAAACCACCTAACCAAAATAATTGGTGCAAGAAAACAAAAAGATAGCGAACAACCCTAATCCAATTTACAGTGAGGACTGGCTTTATTGAAATCTTGTTGAACCCTTTATTGGACCAAGACCATGCGAGGTAATTCATTGAGGAATTAGTCTATTTAAATCTAGTTGAGAGAAAGGATTCATAGTAGCAGTTTACAGAGATGAATTTCATTAAAATAAATAAATAAACAAATAAAATGATTCTGCTCATATAGAACCCAAAGAAATGAGGACAAAGTGGTTCATTTCACCAATTGGATTTTCTTTGATAAGAGTACTCAGAATTGTGATTGCTGTGCGTTCAAATTCTATAATACCCTTTCTTTTGTTTTATTTCACCTTTGCTCAACTTCTCAGGATTTGGAGCAGTGTCAAGAAACCAACAATCCGATATGGATGGACATTCAATGTCCCTCAAAATTACCTGGAGAAAGAACGAAGTGCTTAAACACCTGGACCATTTGTCAGGATTAACCTAGAAGTGCTTATAATTTACTTATGACTTTTGGTACGATGCAAAGTCAATTGAGTGTAGGGTTGGGGTAGGAATAGGAAGGCCTATTCTATTTTTCATCCTATTAAAAATTTTATTTATATTCTTCAATAAATTTAGTGGGGTGCGGATAAAAAATTTCTATGTGAGAAATGTTTTCTCCACTCCCATCGCATTCCTCATTTACTTATTTTATAACAAGTACAAATCATAATTTTAATAAATTAAAATTATGAATTTAAATAAAATCATCATTATATTATAAAATTAAAAAATCTCTAAAAGTTCGAAACAATATCTTGAAATGTTATCAAAACTTAAAATATGTTTAAAGAGAACAACACCTTAAGAGTGAAAAGAAAGCATAACAATATTTTAAGGTGGAATAATAATTATATTATAGAGTTTTCTTTTAGTTATAACATATTTATATTATGTAAAAATAAAAAGAAAATTTATTAACTAATATTATAATTAATAAATTAAAAATTAAAAATATTTATATATAATGAGAATTGGAATAGAGGTGAGGTGGAAAGTACAAAATCAAATTTCACCATATTAAGAATTTGAGTATTATTTTTCTCTTATTTTTCATTTTATTTTTAAAAAATTATTTAAAATTCATCCCATTTAGAACGGAGCCCCATGAGACCCCAAATCAATGGAGAATTTTGCCATCCCTAGTTGAGTGCCCATATTAATATATATTCATTCAGCTTTTGCTTTTTACTCCTCTTTCTCTCCACACGCAACGCAACATGTTCTCATTGAGTCAGAAGCAACTTCATTCATGTTTTGCATGATTTGCCTGCTTTCTTTGATGCAATCAAGTTCGATTTTGAAATAACATTTGACACACTCACCATATCTGCCTCTTATTCAGTGTATCCCATAAAGACATCTTCTGTGTGAAAAAGACGTGCCACCGTTACCGTCCAAAATAAAATGGAATGTAATAGTAATACAACTTGTTTTAGACTAATAATATAACATACCCTCATCTTAAGAGAATTTTCTCATCTACCTAATCTGAGTGTCTTTTCTATCGAATCTTCAACTTGAAGTCGAGGAATGCTATCAAACACTACCTACTCCAGAACTGAAACAGATATACAGGACAGTCTTCGTTAACATATCACAACATTCAAGGTCAAAAGGCAAGACAAAACGAACATGCTATACAGCCAAAGGAGCAGGTTTGTTATTGATGATAATATATAATAACAATAATATCGAACGTAACAGTATAGTTTAAAGAACGCAAAACGATCTTGTCTCTTGCAAGATGAGTTTAAATATTTCTATCAAGAAAAAGACAACCCATGACTTCAAGGAAAATGAAGGATATAACTATTTTGAAGTAATATTGGCACTTAACTGCCTGCATTCATCAAAGGCCATGACCAACTAAAAGATATATACAGAAAACAATTTTAACAATTCATCCATTTTCATCGGTAGATTGGAATAAGCCTGGATGTTACTTCAGCAGTCCACGTGCATTTAACCATTCTATATATAATTGAAGAATATTTTCTAAATATGATCAATCTATAATGGAGAACGATAAATTTACACATGACAACTGATTCATAGGTCAAAAATGGGTCCTGGCAAACATAACCTGCCAAAATAGCAGTATGGCAGTTACAATTTTACTCTCTCTGGCCTTTAACATCTTCATCAAAGTTATCCTGCAACAGCCTTTAAAAATCTTTCGGACAACTTAGATGCTTCAATAACCACAGGTCCATTTACGAGCAAAGTAGAACCAATGAAAAAGGGAATCAGAAACTCTTGAGTTCTTTAAATCATCTGAGATAAAACCTAGTTGCAGTATTCTCCCCTGTAAAGCAAGAAGATAATTCTACCAATCCTAGATTCATGCCTCACTGAATGCTTGTGGCAGTGGGAGGAAAATACCTCATTAGGAAGCTGGAGAGTGACCAAATGCAGATGACACCAAGGAGCTGAAGGACGTTCAATAGTGCACCCAAAGAGTTGTTTATTGCCAAATTATGTGAGGTGGCTTCAGCTCCTCTCACTGTAAATGACAGGGCTGTCACCAGTTGTGCTGCTCTATTCAGTTGGTGCAATCTATACACCTGCAAAGCATAAAAATTCTTTTCAAAATACAGGCATACAAGATAAATCACAACTATTTGCCCCTTCTAGCATCTCTATCATAGATAATAAAGTGAGCTTTAAGTAATTCTTGGCCCCATAAAAAAGAGGGTGGGCAAAAGAATCATGCATATATCCACATATGATGAAAATACCTAGGATAGCTGATAGCAAAAAATGTATTGATATAAACTATACGTCTAAAAATTTAGTAAACAGTGAAGAATTTAGAAAAACGGAAAAATAGTATAAACTCTAAATTTTCTCTGTTCTCCTAACTGAACAAAATGTCACGAGGGAAGTGGGTAGTAAAAAATAAGTTATGACTGCACTTACTTGGAAAATAATTGGAATGACCGGCCATGACGGTGACTTCCGATATCTTGCATACTGTTCAAATGCAAATTGCACAACAATACCAACTAGATATGGAGCAAGAGTAGCAGAAGCTGCAGGGCCAGTCCATGGCCAGACCAAGCCCATAGTCACCATAGGGATTATAAGACTAAGTACCAGCGCAGCGACAGAAGAGATCCGCTGTCCTAATTGGGGATGCAGCGCTCTATTATCATCTGTGGCAAAATATGGCCTAATAGGCCTTCTCATACGGTCTATTAGCAGAAGAAATACTGCAACCCCACAGTAGAAAAGAGCTTCCGTGAAGAATAATATCAAGAAATCTGCAGATACAAAACAGAGGGCAGTTTAGGAAGAAAATAAATTAACTCCAGGTGTAAAAGAAAAAGTACACTCATAAATGTAACGTATAGCAAGAGTAAAATGGTTTAATTTGAGGCTAGTCAGAAGGAAAACTTGTTTCTTGAGAAAGACATAAAATGAAAAATAAAACAAGAACAAGAATGCCACAATAAAATAAGAAAGTTCATTCACCTGTCAGCAGAGAGTCCTCAAATACCATGGAAATTATTTTGCGCAGATAAAGTGAGGGGAAAATGAAAGAGGTCACAAGGACAGCAGGACCAACAAGCCATACTAGGGTGCTCCGACTATTTTGCACAGTGGATATCCTGATCTCGTCTTCTGTTTTATATGGACGATTATAAAATGATATTAAACCAGGTTTTCCATTGCTTCCCTCATACTGGATAGATGGACTGCCAGATGAAGAGATATCTTGCAAATTAGGATGCTGACTTAATTGTTCTGGAGCATCAGGATTGATCTCAACGTATTCTGACTGATCTTCAGAAATTGCAAATAACACATTTTGCCTCTTTTGAAACCCTCCCTGTAACTTCAGCGGTCCACATACCAAATGGCATGGATTGACTACTCAAAATACCATAAGGAAATCATTATAAGAATACTTAAACCACAGTAACAATTGACATAGCAGCAATAAATTGAAACTTCAAAACAGAGAATACTAAACTACAAACAAATTGCTGATTGGAATCTAAACAGGGTTATGCTATAATTGACTCCTAAGAGGACAAATCAAATAGAAGCTGGTATTAAAGCAAAAAAAATTAAAGTTTGAAGCTTTGAAAATTATCTACCATGTCATTATAGTCACCTTTAGAATTTTGAAGTTGAAGAATATCATATCCCTGCCTGCCATATGGTCTCTGTGACATGGTCATCTGAACAATAAAAAATGCGAGTTAAAAGTTATAAAATTAGAGAGTTTTTTAGCTACTGAGAAATCTTGCATCCAAAGATACCTTGATGGATTGAATGGAATGGCAAGAAGTCAAATTGAAGAAGCTAAACAAGACTCATGAACAGCGTCTGAAAAATAAAAGCAAGAATCAAAATGGCCAAAGCACAGTATTTCAATTTCAATTATATTGGTGTGCTGAACTTTAGCCATTTGAAATTTCAAAACTGGCCACATTCTACTGCAAAACATACTCCTCACTGGATTTCTTTTTTCCCTCTTTTTTTTTTGGGACATATCTTATGCTCCCTTAGATAGACCTGGAAGAGCAATCAATATGCAAGAGGCACAAAGATACCCTTCTTCTGTTGAATCAGCAAAAGATACATAGCCAAAACTCAATGGGCTCTACGATAAACTACCGGGTCCTATTTGACTCAAACGTTTAAACAAAGAGCTTTCATGATAAACTTGCAAAAAAGACCAGTTCAGGGTCCGTAGACTGCTGACTTACATGCATATTAGCCCTTGAGTTCCAATAGATGTCAGTGAAAAGCAATTTCATATCATCACTACCCAATTACATTGTTGAATTTTCATAGAACATTCGCCAAAGAAGGAAAAAGGAAAAAAAGAAAAAAACATACCATGGAACTTAATCTGGATATAAGAGGAGAAGAAAGAGAATTGCCCACCCAAGAGACTGAAGAAGAGCCAAATTTAACAGCCATAACTGTATGTAAATGTGATAGGAGAGACCACACAATAAGCACCCCAGTGTATTAGAAATTAGATTTGTGCATTTTAGTTGATTTTAAGGCATACCCATTGGAATTGAAGGGAAATTAAAAGTACCCAAATGAGAAATTCATTAGAGCAGGGAAGGAAAGGGTGGCAAAATTGAGGATTTCGGAGAAACTGAGGTTATGGGTTTTTCATTTTGAGTGAGGTTATGAATGATAGCGGCTTGTTTTTCAGTTTCTGCATTTATATCTTCTTTTGTTTTCAAACGGGTGATTTTCGGACAATACTTCGAGGGAATTGCATCAGATACACCGGAATAGTTCAAAAATTATCTAAATACCCTAAAAATAAAATTTGTCGAAATTTTTATCAATACCCTCTAGAAATACATAAAAAAATTATTAAATTATCCTCAATTTAAAACACAGTCCAACTCAAACAAAACGTATGCCAACAAAACAAACACTCATTTCCGCTAAACTAAGCTGATACACAGGAGCAAACCGAAGGTTGAAGAATGAAAATCTACCGTAACTGAGAAAGTGAAGCTGGGTTCATCGTTGTATTACCATCGAAAGCTAATCCTTTGCGAGGAAATTATCGAAATCTGACTTCATTAGGTAAATAACGGCTTGTAATTACTTTTTTTTTATATATTTAGGGAAACATGAGAAATTTAGGGTTTCATATTGAAAAAATTAATGAAATTAGTTGTGGGTCTCCCATAATAGATTCAAAAACAAATTTGTCGCTATTTTTCTCTATGCGAATGATGAAAAATTGATGGATTGAAGGTCATGTAATATAGAATTTGGTCCTGCGAGATCATGTAATACAAGATTCAAGATGGTGTAATGCAGACAAGTTCATGTAATACACGACTCTCAGTCGTTTACGACATAACTTTTTGTAAAATTACGCAACCTTCAATCTTGTAATACAGGACCTTCACGACCTTCAGTTGTGTATTACACGACCTTCATGTATGTGCTTCATGTACACAAACCTGTATGTGCTTCATATATTACACGACCTGCATATATTCTTGTATTATACGACCTTCATATATTCTTGTATTACATGACATGCATGTAATTCATGTATTACTCGGGCTTCATTAGATACATTGTTATACGACTTTCATGTGTTACACAACCTTCATTTATTTCACTATTACATGACGTTCATGTATTACACTACCTTCATGTATTACACGACCTTCATGTATTACATGACCTAATGTATGGCTGCATGAGTACATGACTCGAAAATTACACAATTTTTGCCATTATTGTTAATCGATTACAATAATTTGTATTTGTTACTATGCAGAAATGTCAACGAAAATTGGTAAAAAAAAAAAAGGAAAGCAGCAAACCGAAAGTAAAAATTACTAATTTGTCATCGTTAGACCCAATAAGAATAATAAAAAAGAATCTTAGTGATGAACAAGTGAGGATTTTTTGTAAATCATGTTTTGGGCATTTTTTGGACTTAAATGAATTTCAATTTTGTGCCCAGTTATTGCATAAGTTGGTATTAAGGCATGTACATTCATCCGATAAGACAATATATTTTAAGATAAGGAAGAAAGTTTGCCGATTTTCAATGTTTGAATTTGCATTAGTCACTGGATTGAATTGTGAAGAAATGTATAAACCTAACTTGGACATTATTGACGGCGGTAGTCGGGTATGTGAGGTTTTGTTGGGCGGTTGCACAAAGTTCACCAATACAACTCTAGATAAGACATTCAAAGCAATTAAGTCGAAGGATGATATGAAAATGGTTAAATTTGCCATGTTATACTTTTTGGAGGCTGTATTACTTGAAAAAGAGTATCGATCACCTATCATTATAGATCACATTCTCCACATTGACAACTTTGAAGATTTCAACAAATATCCTTGGGGTCGTGTTTGCTTTGAGGCCATATTGGAAAGTATGAAGAATGTGATTGCAATTAGACAGAATAAAGAAAGGGTAAATCCAGACTACATTCCTGAAAAAGAGGCATACAACATTCATGGTTGTCCATTTGCAGTTTCGGTAACAAATTGTCAATATTGTTTTCATAGAAATTGTTAAGAATAGGAATATTAACTAGTTCTTTTACTTGCGCAGGTATGGGCATTTGAAATTTTTCATGAACTGTGTGATACTTCGTGAAAAACCATTCTCATGAAGCGTCGTTCTCACTATCACCTATACCAAATGCAACAAGGTAGAGCTGATTGTTGCCATCAAGAGATGTAGCAATGAATAATGTTCCTTTAAACTTACCCTTCATAAACGTACTATCAACTGCAATAACAGGCCTAATACATGAAATGAATCCTCTAAGAGAACTTCCAATGGCCATAAAACAGTACTTGAAGTTGTTTGCACTGTCTTTTTCAATAAATGTTCGACTTTCAGGATTTTTCTTTTCAGCCATTGCCATGTATGAGGGTAATAAATGGTATGAATCTTCCGGAGTGCCCCTAACCATCTCCATTGCAAACTCTCTTGCTCTCCATGCCTTGTGATAACTTATTTCATAACCAAACTCCTTTTGAAAATCTTGCCTGATATCAGCAGGCTTATATGAAGATGAAGCACCATTGTGCCGAAAATTTTGCCCAACTAGCTTTGATGAAGCTTGGCGATTATCTTTTTGCTGCGAATCAAGGGAGCAAGTTTGAACATTGTAATACTTTCTAATTTCAAACATGTTGCAACCTTTAAGCCTTGTTGCACGAAGGCGCCATATGCAATTGTCATCTACACAAACAACAACAAGTAAATTCTTGTCTGACTTTGGGGTTTTAAATTGGAACCTTTTTTTTCACAGCAAGTGCTTTAAGCTTTTCTAGCAAAGCTTCCTTTGACTCAAACACCTCTTTCTGCATCGACGCATCACTATCACTAGCAACTTCCGTTGACAATAAATTACTGCTACTAGCTAGTAAATTTATTCTAGGCACATATGCATTGTTTGACATTCTTGAACTTACAGTAGATGGAGCATTATCTCCTAATGCTGAATCAACAGCTAATGGTGGCTCATCCAAAAAATCAGCTGCAGTTACTAATTCATTAATTGCTTCGTCTTCATCAGTAGGTTGCGTTACAGGCAAATACTCAATTGGTGATTCCTCTACAACAGTAAAATTGTTTGAACTGAAAGTAGGAAATGATGGAGGCACGTAGTTGGACACATCATTACTCTCTTCCCATGAAGGACGAGGTGAAGGTTGTCTATCCACAGGAATTGCCGAAATTGATTTTCGTTCAAAAGTGACACAAAGTGGGTTTCTAAACTCCATTGCACCAGCTACTTCCTCTAAGAAAAACTCCACATCATCATTGGTTTGAATTGTAACTGGTGGCATGATCAGATATCTTAAGCTTGAACTTCATTGTGATTTCAAATTCTGAAGTATCTATATCAATAACTTGAGCTACCTTCTCCACAAATTCCACATATGTTGTCGATCGTGGTATCATTATCCCTTTAGCCTTAGAACCTTTGAATCTATACTCATTATTTTGTTCAATCCATTCACCATTGAAGAGAATAGGCACACGTATCAAAACCATACCTGTTGATGGCAAAAAAATAATAATATCAAATTTCATATATAAATAACTATATGATCCACACGACTTACACGACCTACATTATTAACACCACATACATGACTTACAAGACATACACGACTAAATTACTTACATTACTAACACAACCTGCATGACTATATTACTTACACGATTGCATGATCTATACGACTAACTACATGACATACGCGATGTCAAAATGAATACATGAGCCAAAACTGCGATAAATAATGTATATTGCTGAAAAAAATTAATTAAATAACTTACATTGCATATATTTCGACATATAAGGAAAAAATGGTGAAAATATTTCAAAAAAAATGATAATGTGAGGAAAATTTCTAAATTTTTCTAAAAAATATAAACCTTAAAACCTAACAACATTAACATACCTTATTAGGTTGATTAATGGACAATGTACACTCCTTTCAATTTAAATAAGTGTAGGAGTTAAAAAAGTAAATACATAGTTGTATTTTTGTAAGAGTTTAAAAGAGATTTTGAGAGAATTTTGGTGGAAAGAGATTTGAGTGTAAGAGCTGAAAAGAGAGTGAAAAGGTATGGATTTGATACATTCATTAAGGATATTTTAGACTTCACACATATTTGTTAGGGTATCTATGAAAATAAAAAAAGAAAGGGGTATTTAAATAATTTTACAACTATTAAAGGGTATTTAATTAAAAACCCCCAATACTTCGTCTTATTTGGGCCTCTCACTGATCCTCTCGTTGATGATCTATCTTTTCTTCTCATTTTTATTTATCCCTTCACGGCAATGAATTGGTTTTTGATAAAAGCTTAGCAAATTTTTTTTTCTCCCTCAGAAAATTTAAGCAAAATTAAGTCCGTCTAGTCACCTTTCTTTGAAGCATCACCCTTTCGAGACAAGCGACCCCAGGATCCAAGATCTATCAATTGTTAAAAAGTAGCATTTATACAATACTCTTAATCAAATCAACTTCTGCCTTCATTAATGGCCAACTGGGTACTGTTCATCGAAGCACCGATGATGTACAAAGCAAGCTATCAAGGCCGTTGACCGTTGCCTGTTTTACTTTGTATCATCTTCAACAATCAAATTGCCCATTAATAATTTTGAGATTGAATCAACTTCCATTTGAGGATTATAGAACCTCCATAACAACTTAATAACAAACAAATAACAAGCACCTCAAGCAAGGATATGACATCACGTTACAGGAAAAAAAAAATTACAGTAATCAGAAAACTCCTTCAATTTCATCCTTGGTTTGCTTAGGATACGAAGAACCCACACAATCTCCCTTCCCACCCCCGGTCTAAAATGGGGATGCCAGCTCTGATTAAAAATTTCAACCATTGGAACATTTTCAGAGAACTCTAAATTTCAATCTTTACTAAGCTAGACTTTTCTCAAGTCACAATCCCAGACCTATATCAGATGAGCCCTCTTCAGGAACCTGATTGTTCTACAATAATGCGGCCAGATTGACTCCACAAAATCCAGGTACCTCTCTGTTAGCGACTCTTGAAATTCTTTCAGCGTTTTCCTAAATAGCTCTTCCTTATCCAAGTTATTGATTGGATCCCATACACGAACATGAACATCTTCTTTGAGCTTCCCTTGTGCGATGTACCTACAGGCCGCTGGCAAACTCTTAATTACTTTAACCGTTTGCTTGAAGCTGAAGACATAGAGTGCACACAACCATTGAAACATCTTGATGTAAAGAGCAACAATTAGGGGTCCGAATATCCATAAGGGTATCAACTCCTTTGAAACTTCAGCCCCATAAGTAATATTAACTGCCAGGAACAGTGGTACACTGTAAAATAAAGCAAAGCAATTAGCAGCAGTCTTAACATAGTTGTGTAAATATTAAAGAATTAAAGGTTGAACAACAATCATATTAATAATCCCAATGTGCTAGAGTACAACACTGCAGATTATGGAGCTAAATTGATGTCAATTATAGTTGCAAATCGAGAATAATTAAGACTCTGGCTATTACACTCTTTCCTATTTTTATTTCTTGATAGCTGTGATCCAATTCAGTCACAAAAGCTCCACTGAATCAATACAGCAAGATGCTACATATAATTAAATTAGGCTCAAGCAAATAACAGATTAAAACATTGTTCTCCCAAAATACAGTCTCAACTTTTGGCCAAGCATGGAGATGATCTAATTCGAAATAAAGACATTCCAATTGCAAGAGGGCTAATGTTGGAGCAATGCTAACCTCTATTGAAAAAAGCATAACAAATAACTATCTTACAGTTGGCAACAGGTTGCATAAACAAAAATATTCATGTCAGGTCTGATCAATGTCTTATATCTCATAATTTTTGTGATATTAAAAATGGAGTCCACCTAGTAATGTCATAAATGAGCAAGAATACTTAGCAAATCATGCAGGCAACCTAGACAGAAAGGAAAACAAGAAGAGAGAAAATCATAGATAAACAATCATACTTACAATATCAATAAGGGTATCTTTATTGTTGCATCCACAGCCCAAAATTGGCCCAAAGCTTCCTTTAGAATCTCACCTCTTCCCTTGTTATGAACCTCAATGTTAGTTTCCGCAATCTCACTTGGTGGCTGCTCTTCTCCCAAAACTTCATCTACCTCTTCACTTGGTAATTGAGTGCGCAACATTGTCAACCATTTCTTGAATAATTTACGAATAGCAGGGGACCCTGCAATAGACTCATTTGTTTTGGAGGCATATGAAAGCGGAACATTATGTGCCTCTGATGATTCAGTTACAGTCTCCTCACTCTCGTTTGGAATATATGAGAGTTTAACAGAATTCTTGGGAATCTTTGATCCACTTGCTCTGCCTCCTGCTTCATCATTTTGGGAATTGCCTTTAAATGCTGTGAATGAAATCTTCACAGATTTAACTTTCACTCCACATTTACGAAGAGTCCCTACGCTGCAAAAAATAATTTTCTTAATTCATATGTTGAAGATCGTGAGAATTTCAGGACATGAAAATGGTAACATTCTAGCTCTACTAATAGAGAAATGAGAAAGAATGATATATTTAGTTAAATAAATTCCAAAAAGGAATACTGGATCCTAAAATAATCGGAAACAGATCATAACTCGGAAATTCAAAAGCAGATGACAGGCACCCAGAGCTAAAACACCAGTCACTTCAATGTGCAAATCATCAGTTATTTCAACAAGTTTTAACACAAAAGAGATGACAATCAAACAAACTTCATAAGGCACTCTCACCTTAAACAAAAATTACGCTTCGATGATAGACACTGCTCTTTTTTGCCAACCATGTGAACTGTTGTTACACACCGCCTTAATGTCAACCCTTTGTTCCATGATAAACGCCTTGTGGGAAATGCTACATATGAACCCTGAAATGCAATAAACAACAAAGTTCTACAGGTTTTGCTATACAAAAGAAACTTAACATCCAACTTCTAGAAGAAGCTTGAACAAATGCGAATTTCCAGTAGATAATCCACACTACACAGAAAGAAAGTGTCAAACGTGGAAACATTCAAGACAACATGTCATCAACTCACAAGAATGAACTAACAACTCATGGATGGAAATAAAGAAAAGTTGACCTATATATAACAGAACACTAAAGTGGAAAAGCATAAAGTTGTTACTTAGTCACATACAGAATACAACAAAAACACCCAAGAGTCTGCATGTTTCCCTGAATGATAACTACACCTTAAGCCGTAAGCAGAGCAAATATCCAAGATGTTTAGAAAGGTGCTGTACATCTAAAAGGATATCAAGTCTTGGTCACTACAACATGTTCAACTTAAACTAATATGTCTTTCAAATGAAAAAAGCGAGACAATTTACATCATTACCAAAATATAAATGTACTAATGGTCTGCAAAACAATAAATATCACTTTAAAATTTAAAGGGACAGAAAACAGATTCATGCAGTTTCCCAAGAGCCAAACAGTGACATCTATTGACTTTATCCTAATACATGCAAAACTGAGTCACTAATCCACCACTGTTTAGAGCAAGACAAACTATAAGTTAAATGCTTCAATTGTTTACATCAGCATATATTTTCTTTTAAAAAAAATAAGGACATCCACAAAAATTTTCCGACACACATAGGATTAATGGAATTTGGACAATCACCCAATAGCTGCACGGAACATGCCTGCTTTACCATGAATAATCATCATATCAATTATTTTTCTCATACGTTCCTAACTGTTTATGGCTAAATTACAAGTCAAATTCCTCTTCACTTACCTGCAACTGATGGGTAACCAATACCATTGTCTCTACCCTAAGCACCAGATCATTTACTCAATAAGTACCTATCAACAAACCAGCACACAATGAGCACTTCTTTTCTACAACAACAATTAAACATTAATTTCAGCAAGATATTATGACAAAACGAATTGCTATCATTAACCAAAGCTAACTATTCCAAATGCCTAATTTACTAAAAAATGTTAAAAAAATTAAATGTCAAATTACAATAGAGACAAAGAATTGAATTAATTCTTATACTAGCACTTAATTTCCATTCCTTAAGTAGGACGTTCTCTTTTTCGTTTGATAAGCAGCAAAACTACAGTAGTTCACGTTTCTTTCACCCTAATTTTTTTTCCTTTTTCTTGGCTTTATCAGCAACCCAAAAAAAACAAAAACAACAACAACAAAGACTAAAACCAAAGAAATCCAAATCTCCAATTGAATTTCCCCATTTGTAATTCAAGCAAGAAACCAAGTTACATAATTACACACCCGGAAATATTTCATAACATAAAAAGCAGGAAGAAGCGAAAAAGAATTAAAAAATTGGAGCTCAACGTAACAACAAAAGCATGAAATTCACCGAAACCTGTGTACATGAAATCATGAGCAGCTTTTTAAAAGCAATGAATACAATTCCTTACCGAGAAGGAAGCGAAATGGATAGAGAGAGGAGGGAAAAGTGAACTATTAGGCGGTGAATCTAGGGTTTTTATAGCGAGGGAATTTTTTTTTTTTTCCTCTGAATTGATTTTGATTTTTAACAGTGGATAGTAATGACGCAACAGAAACCAGAGGGAGGGCAAGGGTAAGAAAAAGTGAAGCCGGATGAAAAACAATATTTAACAATAACAAACAAATCAGTGGCTTTCAAGCATTGACCCGTTTTGCAGTCGGGTTTTTCGGTCCCATTTTTTATCCTATTCATAGACCGTTAATTCGACTGATTAGGACTGTTATTTATTATTATTATTATTATTTTCTAATGCTCATGTTGTAATGACAGTATGGGAACAAAATTTTCAGTTAGGAACAATTTTGAATTGCAATATCTTTGCCCTGTTTAGGAACCATCTTGATATGTGTTTGCTCCGCAGAATGAGACCAGTC
Organism: Murraya paniculata; assembly: GCA_030449075.1. Taxonomy (NCBI): domain Eukaryota; kingdom Viridiplantae; phylum Streptophyta; class Magnoliopsida; order Sapindales; family Rutaceae; genus Murraya; species Murraya paniculata. The sequence goes on from JAEVFN010000072.1 coordinate 804,368, forward strand.
ACACCCAAACGAAGTAGAGATTTGCGACGACTAATCTTGTTCTGATGCGAATCTAAATATAAATCAGTTTAACGGCGCATTGCAATTCTTTTACATATCTTATAGCCAAATGTTGTGCTAATCGTTTATTTCACAGGATGCATACAGATTCATAATTAACATAATGCATGTGAAAGCATTTCCAACAAGAGAAATAATACATTTTGCTAATAATGCATGTGTACTTACAAATTCAGTCCATTCATACGATGATACAACAATTAAACCATCAATTGAACCAAAAATCTTACAAAGCCTAACATCACGAAGCAAAAACCTGTTCATACGCCAACAATAAAAGCAAGAAGCCACAATAAGTACTAGCCGGAGGGTGAAACGGGAGAACCAGAAAATTTGTTCACTACTTACATTCCCGTCTCCTGTTGCATGTATTTTGAGCAAAGGAACTATAGTCACTAAATACAAGGCCCATGGATAACGTTAAGGGTTCCATAGCGAACCAATAGTTACCAAATTACAATGTTCATACTCAGATACAACTTCAAAAAATAAGGTGAGAAATCATCCACATAAAAACACCTCCAATCAAAATTAACATTTATCATTCCCCCACCCCCCAACAAAACAAAACCCCCCTTGCCACCACCTGCTTTTGCTTCTACCCTGCTCAATTCACAAACCATCAGTTTCCTAGATGATTTGATTTCATAATATCTACAATTGAAAATACAAACCTAACTATAGTACCTGCAAATTCAAGGGATTAAGCCACTACACATCATGGAGGATTGGTTTCCCACCCGACAAAAACAAACCCAACAGAAGCATTTTCTCCACTAATCATAACCATCAGCTCGAACAGTGCCACTTGGCCTTCCATGGTAATTCCCTCCACCACGCTTTGAGTGACTTTGACCCCTCTCTCTATATCTACCACCTCCATTATTAGGAGCATCCTTCGGTCCTTCAAAGTTATTTGCTCTATTATTACTGTAAGGTCCAACAGGCTGGTACTCATAATGAGCATTGTGTCTCTGTCTCTCTCGGTTTATAGGTTGGTTATGTTGCTTATTATCTTGTACAGATGAGCTCCAATCTCCACGAGATTCATGCCCTCTATTAAAACGGCTATTCTGGTTTCCATTTCGACGGTACCCTGAAGGCATGTGTTGCTCATTCCGAACATCTATATTTGATGGAGGAGCATTTTGAAGTAGACTACCAGGGCCTTGGTTTGGGGAGTCTGGAAGTCCTTTTGCTGATGCTATTTTCCTCTCTCTCTTGGGTTCTTGATGGACAACATTTGATGTGGCTTCCACTTTGCTTATTATAGAGGCAGAGTGACCATGGTGAGGCTGAACTACACCTTCACTGGTCTCCTTGCCTGATTGTGGTGGGATGTCAGTGGAATCCTTTTTGTTAGACCTACCAACTTCAGCCCCAACATTTGGACCACTGTTGAGCCTGCTTCCTCGTTGACTAGATGCAACAGATGCCTGGGGCTTTGGTTGCCAGTGAGAGGTTGATCGATCTCCCGTAGCACGATTTTCCTTCGAAGCAGAAGGTAAGTCTGTTTGACTTGTCTCAGGCACAGGTACTGAAGATTGCACATAAAGTCGGTCACTATCCACACTATTAGTCTTCTTTTGGTCATGATGATGGTTATTTCCAGTGCCTTTTTGTCCCTTGAACTGATGCCGCTTTCCTCTGGCTATCACTCCCTGATCTTTGACAATGGTAACATTGACTGGTGCAGATGAGTCACGATTTTCAGGCATGTTCCAGCCATCATCAGAACTCCATTCATCAGAATACTTGGGCTGCTCTTTTACTGAGCTTACTTCAGGCCTCTGGTTTCGCTGATGCTCAACCGACTTTTGAACATTTCTAATCGTGTTTGAAGGATGTACATCTTGCAAACCCTGCACAACGGTTGACTCTGATGAAGCCCGCTGGCGCCATGATCCATGAATTTTCCCCTGTTTGTTCTGCCTATGATCCCCATTCTTAGACTCCAAGACAATCCCTTTCTTCCCACTAGCAAACCCAGCATGTTGGCAGCCTTCCACGTCCTGAGACCCAGGATCCGCTTTCCCATCCATCTCATCTGACATGGTCTTATCAGCTGTAGGAGCCAGTGGTTGTTGTTGACCATTACCCTGCTGAGCCATTTCTTTGGCCACAGGCTTTGGAACGTACCTCTCCATTTCAGCCCTCTTGTTTCTTGAATTATTATGCCCTTGATTATCGCTGCTTACAGATGAAGCCTCAACAACAGATTTGTGGCCGGATTCATCAGTCACCTCAGCTTTGTTCTGAGATCGCACAGGTGCCCAGATAACAGCTTCATTGGTGTGGAATTTCTCCGACGATTTACTAGTTTGTGCACTTCGTGCAGCCCTACGAGAATGCTGGGATTTCCACTGGTTATTTGCTCTAACATGGTTTTCTTCACCAGGTGAAGATAAGCGCAGCTCTGACGACTGACTTGCATCATTTGAATCAGTCAGTGGTTGAACTGAAATGGCATCCAACTCAGATTCAGAAGTCTTTGTCTTACCACTTTCAGCCAAAGTCTTATTCAGAATATTTGTTTCTGTTGATACCATAGAAGGCAAGGTGGCCCCAGATGATGCCTCCTCCACTTTGTGCTTCTTGCCACCCCTGTTATTTCTCCTCCTTTGTTGTATAGAGGACTCAGCCATGACATTTGGGTTGACAGGCGAACTTGAATCACAGCTAGGAGCTATTTGATTAGCAACAACCTCCTGAGATGCAGCAGCATTTACTGTTAAATCAGTATTACCCTTCAGTGGCTCAATTGCACTAGTAGCAATAAAATTCTCAGAGGAATTCTTTTCAGATGGAATATTCTGCTTTTGTTTATAGTTCAAGCGCTTCTGCTTAGAGACACTGCCATCACACGCCTGTGGAGCATTATTATGGTGAAAAACATCAGCATCATTAACCTCCTGCTTTATGGGAACAGATTCACCGTGTTTATGCATTCCAACAAATTCCTTGTGGCCACTCTTTGGTCTCTCTAGAAGTCGCTCATTGGACAAAACTGTAGATTTTTCAACCCTCGTAGTGCCACTTTCACTGGTTTGAGCAGCAATATTCGGGTGAGAAATCAAAGCCAAGCCTGATGTTCCAGATTTGCTAGCAACTATTGTTGATTCAGCCATAGAATGAAATTCTTCTTGTTTATTCACGATAGCAACACTGGGAACAACCTCCAACATCTGAGTTAAGCCTTCCACCGCTTGTGTACGCCTGTTTAGTTCCTCCAATTTGGCAAAAGCCTTGGCCCTCTGGTCTCTCGCTCGTTCTTCCTCCTCCTCCTGACGTTGTTTGACACGTTGCTTGGCTAGTTCTTTCATTTTAGCACGCTGATAGAATAATTCCAAAACCATTGTATGTAAAATTTCCAATGCATAAAATTAGCATGCATACAGTACAAAAGTAAATTACCTGAGCCTGGCTATCACTTGGTTCAGACATGGATGGCATCGACTCACCCCCATCATTACCTTGAGGATTAAACTCCAACTTAACAGTAACTTCCTTTGCTGGATGGTCTTGAATGAAAATATTAGAACTTTCAGAATGTGCAACAGATATGTCAGTTGAAGACTCTGCAACAGAAGATTTTCTCCGCCACCCATCAGTCTCTTGAGAACTAAATCTCCCTTTGCCACGGTGATCAGGTCTGCCATGCATACCATGAGTAGATCTCCTGTGGATCTGTAAGTTACACTTTGTCCAACATTGGAAAAGAAAGACATTGCCAGTTGAAACCTACAAATTAGAAACCAACCTGGAGATAACTGGTCCACTGGTGGCTGTTGACTCAGAGCTCTTATCTCCAGCAGTAACACTGCCTTCATAAGCAGCAGGGTTATTAGTTCCAGTGGCGTGATTTTTCCCTCCATTTACAGATCCAGTAGCAGCTTCACCAGAATTAGCAACTTGTAATGTATTCTTCTGCTGCTCCTTACTGGAAACAGACATCAGATCATATCTTCCATCTGAAGCACGCGCCTTTGCATTTAAACCCTCAATCTTCTGAATCAGACTGGAATCTTTGGGTCCAGCTGGGATCTCTGGGGAAGCATTTGCCACATTTTCCACCTTCTTCACAGAAAGGTCATCCACTGCCTTTGCATTTCCCATATTTTTTGGCGATTTAACTTTGACAGGTACAGAGGAAGAACCTCCCTCATGGTCAGACACCAGATAGGATACCTCTTCACCAGATGCCTTTCTTTTTAAACCCATCAGTTCATCCTTTTTATAATCTTCTCTCCAATCATCATCCCCTGACAACAGTTTCTGTTGGTCACCCTTCTCAACATGTGATGCATTGGCTGTTACAGTTTCTTCCCACTTCCGCTGTTTGTCCTTCCCCTCCCAACCATCTTGATGCTTCAAAAGAACTCTATACGGTCCTCGAGCATCAAGAGAATGACCAGATTCCACTTGTTCTGAAGCCAATGCTTTGCCATTAGGACCACATGCACTGGATCTGCCATGGGAATTGCCAGCATCATGAGCATTTTGGCCTGAGTACCTGTTATAAGAATGGGGACTAGCCGCCATTCCCATAAATGGTACATCTCGTTCATTGGAATTACGATAGCCCATTGGAGGCCCATAATAGCCCTCATAGGCTACGGGACCAGGATAAAAGCCAGGCCTCATAGGCATACCTGGGCGCATATAAGCATCGGGCAGAGGAGGTCTGTACATATCTCCATTTTTGGGATGGTGTGCTCTTGGTCCGGCTCCTGGTGGAGGAACTGGCTGTGGATTAGCAACAGCATTAGCTGGAATCTGGGGACGATAAAAATGAAATGGTTCCATAGGGAAGCCCCCAGGAGGAACTGGGGATCCAAATGGAGGACCTGGAGGTCCTCTATACCAAACACCTCCTGGATGATTATTTATTGGAGGACCATGCCAAGCCTCATAATGCTGATGGGGAATACCAGCATTTGGGTATAGATGGGGTCCTTGGGGGTCTGCTTGCCACTTCTCCACACTAGGCCTGACACCATCTTCGCCATGTGGATTATTGTCCCTTTTCCAGGTATTTGCAGCTTCACTCTTCAAGTTTACATTTAAAGAAGCATCACCTGAAATGTGGACAAAAATGTGCTTACCTTCTAATGTAAAAGAGAAATCCACCCATAAAATACACCTCAACATCATGAGGGGAAAAAGATATCATCCTCATTCAAACAATCAAATTGAGTTCATGCATACAAACCAGCTATAGAAGTTCCGATCCTATCTTTTACTGGCGCTACTCCACCAGAGGATGAGCCAGGCCAACTGTCAGGACTGAGGTCTGCAATTAAACAGTAGACCAAGCAGTCAAAAATTTGCAAAAGATTTATCTATGAATATGTATAACTTAAGCATTTATTTCAGGTTCCTGACAAACAATTAAACGATTTACGACATCAATGGATTATGCGAGTAATAACCAAACCAACAAAAGGTATATCGACCTAAAATACTTCACTAAAAATTTTATAATAAAACAAAAATGCTTAAAAACTCTTTTCACATGAGAGCGGAAAAAATTAAAAGTTCTTAAATCTTAAAATTGAACATCTACCTGGAACAAAGAAAACAAACAAAAATATAATATGGAAAACAATAACAGGTGTAAACAACTGCATGAAAATGTTTACCCCACGTATATCACAAGCACATAAACGAAACTATAAACAGCATAATAAATTTATTACCAACAAAAATAATCAGCACTGTTGTTAGTTAAAGGAGATTTCCCTCAATAATACCAAGCCATCATCCCACACAAGGACACATCTCCACAGCCCTTCAAACCCAACTAGAGACCTCATTTCAATAAGAAAATTACCGGGTATCAACTGATCAATAAATATAAAGGGATATATGAACTCAGGCCTACAAATGTAATCGAACTATAACGAATAGAACCACAAAACAAGATGTGTGGACCCTTCCAGAAAATTTGCCCCAATCATATTCATATGGAAAACCAAACTCCAAATACAGATATATAGGTAAGAGATTAATGAGAAGGCAACCTTGTGGCTCCATGTTCTTCCCAGAATTATCCTTCTCTGAACCAAGTGTAGGAAAATCTCCAGAGGCCAGCGAAAACCCATCATTCTTGGAAGATGTAACCCCCTGCACGTATAAGAATGAATAACTAGCATAAGTCAGGAACGTGGGGAAAAAGGCTGTTACAGGTGAGACAATAAAAGTGTCTGTGGATTAATGGCTTTCTTTATTTATTTTTATTCACAAGGAAAGAGTCATCCACCAAGTAACTGAATGTTTAATGTAACTATTAGGCTTTTCCAACATTTAAATATATGTGTCCACATTCCAAATAATAAAACGTTTTACATGATTTATTAGTAACTAAGAAACAGGAAATCATAGTAAACCATGCAAGATGTATCATAGTGGATCAAGATATACCATTACATTGGACCACATATTAATTTCCTACAAAGATTAGTCATAGATCTGATCAGGGAAATACTTCCAAGCTAAAATTTTCAAGAATAAGATTAAGCTACTAAAAACATTGCCGCCTAACTTTTTTCTTTCTTTTTTTTATATAGGTAAATAAAAAAGTTCTGCAGACATTTCCTTTTTCCATAATATTTCAACAAGCATTAGAATAACATACAGTCAACAATCAATGATAGCAGCATATGGAAAAATCAATTGACCATGAAATACAATATTTGATAATTAATATTGGTAAATGCAACATCACTCTTCTTATACAATCATCCCAATCCCAAAAGAAAAATCATATGCCAAATTGTGCATCACCAGATATCGAATCAGATATTCTTATCAGCAAAAGCCACTGAAAGGAATTTTACTTATAAATGCTAATCCATAAACATGGTATATTATAATTATGTACTGGAGCATATTCTCAAACAAAAACAATTAGCAAAAAGAATCATTCAAAAGTTCAACACTCTACATGAATTTCACATTTTTTGACCGCATGATGATTACAATGACTTAATAAACCACATGACTGTACCAATTTTTCTGCCGTCCCAGCCGTACCCCAAGGCCCTGAATTCTCAGACAATGGTTCGGCAAACCGAGACAACTGTGAGCTACCAGGTCTTGTTTCTGCACTTCGAGGACGCAAGGATGTAGCTGATGTCTGATTTGATGTCAATGCACCAGAAGCTGATGATGGTCTAGAATTTGAACTCCATGCATTAGCAATAGGTTCATGGGCTCTATCACTACTCCCAGTTGATGGTCGAGTGCCACTACCACCAGATGAAGGGCGGCCACTAAGATGGCTTGGTGAACCAGTATTACCATCAGCTTTGGGAGACAATGTTGAGGAGCCCCATGGATTTGATGCAGAAGAAGATGACCTGCTTCCCCAGCTAACGGTACCCCTATCAAGCATTGGAAAAATTATTTTTATCATTTTTTAATAAGAAATTATGAATTTATCTAATTGCCACATTGGCATTTATATACTGTAAGTATTGAGTGGTGTTAAATGATACGAACGAATAAACAAGGTAGGAAGGAGCACCCCCGGAAGGGGGGGGGGGGTGGTTACTACTCACTTGGGCACAATTTCCACATTGGGGTCAAGTCCATGATTTTCTAACCTTGAAACAGCAGAGAAAAAAGATAAACTTTAAGAAAGGGCAACACAATCACCAAAATATGTTATATCTTATAAACACGACAGAACAGAAAAACATTCGCAGAAGTATCAGTAAAATGAATTACTTTTGGCTGGGTAGGTTAATTGGTTTTGGAACAGCAACTTTCCCCAGAACAGTCATGCCACCTCTTCTTGCAGAGGCCCACCTGCAGAAATTTTAGCATTAGATTACATGCATCTTTTTTTCTCAAAATAGCAATAGCTACTACTAAAAAAGCTCTGAAAATAGACACGAGCTTGTAGATGTACACAACAAGCAGATCTCTTTTACTTTAAAAGGACGAAAATAAATTCAACAATCTTTCACTTACGATAAAATTGAATGCCAGACCAAAATTACACAACAGAGACAAATAGTGGTTAATTAGCCCGACTCTCTAACTATTCTTACTGCATTTGTGTAAAAATTATGAGATGCAAAAGAAAGAACTAGCATGCTCTTAACATTTCTGCGAATTAAAAGTTCCTTTTCTGGCTTCTATTCCTGCAATGATATAAGGTCTTGATAACAAACTTTGCTTGCAATTTTTAATCTTCAACCATATTCCGACGTTTGACAAGATTCAAGTGCCAAATAAGGCTTTCCATGTTTGTCACAGCAATGGCAGCTACCAAGTAATGGGACGTCAGTAAAGAGTTACAATAAATCTACTCTGCAATAGCATTCAACTTTGACATGCAGCTAGGAACCCAAAGCCCGTATTTAAGTACTTGGGGGAATTTATTCCTTAATTAAGCTTAAATAGTGTACCTTCGCTCTCCAGTCATCATACTTGAAGTCATGGTTCAACCGTCTTTGCCAGGTCATTCAATCAAATCTGAAGCAATCTGAGGAAAAAGGAGTCAGATTAAATCAATCACTAAACATAATGCAATTAGAAAATATAGTTTTGGGGAAAATATGAATCAGTTCACAGTAACAAAATGTAAACTCCTCCCATTTCCAAGACAAAATAAAGCTGCCACATATTAAAGAATCTCAAAATACTCCACGTTCACTCAGCCTTCTGAATATAGACATTTTACATGAAAATGTACATATATGAAGAGCAGATGATCACCACCAAATTGTTGTTCATCATATGGGCACCAATTAAAATACCCACAAACATTTGTTATGCATTGATTAGATTAAGCACGGAAAGTAACCGCACAATCAACTATCATGCCATTTATGTTTTGGCATGCTAAAATCCATGTAACACTAGTTTGACAACTAGTATAAAAACTAAAGTCAAAATTCAACTCATAAAACCTTGTGGATTGCATAAACAGTCCATATCCTCTTATTTTTCAGTAATAGCCTAAAATAACATATAATAAATAAAGAATATATCTAATATCACCAAAATTGAAAGGCAATTCTATCATTCCTCCCCATTCTTCACTTAAAAAAGTAATAGACATCATTGTGCATGATAAACTAAATCAAAATTTATGCTGGATTTTGCACAATTTTTTATTTGTTTTTTGTATCATCTACAAACTCAATGACGGAGCATTTCGGGCAAAGTATGTACGAAAATTGAAAAAAAAAATCCACAAACTAACCAATCCAATTAAATTAGTAAACAAATTAATCCTCCAGGATTATGAACTCCCATAAAAATAAAATTCCCAAATCTCGTCATAAGAAAGATTAACAAAACCAAAAATATTTCGAGGCATAATTGATAGTGAATAGTTGCTAAGGTCCATAGGATATATAATTGTAATGTTACAACATTCTGCCTTGGAAAGAAAAAAGAGGGGAAAATTAAAGAAACAAAGATAAAGTACTGTAAGTTATTATCGAAATAAATTTCTGAAGAGACGGACTTGCCTGAGACGGGATAATACAAGAGTTTTATATGGTGAATAATTCGGTGCGTTTTGAGGAAACCCTAGACAAAGAAATAATATGAGAGAGGGCGGTAGGGAGATCGAAGAGTCACGGGAATCGAGTGATCGCAACCGAAATAGGTTGAGTGGAGGGAGATCTGTAAAGAGTGAAAGCAACGGATTACAGTGTCGTGATTTTCAGATCGGGCAGAGAAACAGAGAGAGAGAGAGAGAGAGAGAGAGAGAGAGAGAGCGAGCGAGCCAGAGAAGGAGAAAGAAGAGAGCTGGAAACGTAGCGAGTTGCTTCTCGTTTTTAATACAAAGCTTTTCTCTCATAAAAAAAAAAATATTATTATTATTATTAAATCCTTGAAAAAGGAAGAGAAAAAATTAATAAGTAGTAATCTTTATTTTTTCTGATATTATAAAACAAAAATTCTTTCCCCATTCTGCAATTTTTTTTTAAAATTTGTTACTATTCATAACTTAAATAAATAGAAAATAAGTTATTTTTTATTTTTTATTTTCATAATAAGTCATAAGTGTACTTTGTTTCGAGTTAAAAAAATAATAAATATGAATTAATAGGGACTGAGGTTTCTGTCCCAACAAAATCTTAATTTTAAAATATCATGATAATTTTTTTTTCCTTTTTTCAAAATGTAATTTAATTTTTTTATTCCGACCATAATGCAATTCTTTCCAGATTCAGTTAATTTCTTTTCCCTTTCGAATTTAATTAAAATTTGATATTAAAAAATAAATATATAATTTTGTCCAAAAGCTTATTTTAAATTAAAGGTTCATAAGTTACATTCTAAAAATAATAATGATAACCGACTTAATTCTTAATTATTTATTTTGATTAATCTACTGGCCAGCCGAGCTACCTCGGTCCTTGGCTTCTTTCAAGTTTCAGCAGCACATATATAAAGCTCTAGATTTCATATTTCAATTTTCTGCGGCACTGTCTACGATCTCTTGCTCAATTCAGAGGGATCGAGAGATGACGCCGTGATTGGCCGGGCTCTGGTGCGACAGGAGCAAGGTACATTTGGGTTCGATAAGCATTTGTTTGACTCATGATCTCAATTTTAACACACTTTGCTGCTTCAATACAGTCCAAGAATCGACAATTGATAATATGATCTGGGTTTATGCCTTTATGGAATTTCCTGCTTGATCGATTTATTCAGTAGGATCTGTAAATTGTACTACAATTGGAATTTTTATTAAAGCTCATATTTGAATCATGGAATCGGAACCTAAATCACCTTCAAAACAGAAACTCTCAGTCACTGGATTCTCTTTATATAAATGGGTATTGAAATTTTTTACAATTGTATTAGCTGTAGTTTTGTTATTTGTTTGTGTTTATTATGTGTTTGAAAAAGGGAGGGCTTATAATGCAGTACATGGGTCGTACTATACTGTTGTTGTGGATTGTGGAAGCACTGGAACACGAGTGAATGTGTATGAGTGGAAAACAAGAGGTGTAGAAAGTGAGAATTTGCCAGTTTTGGTTGGTACTTATCCAGATAACTCGACCAAGAGTTCGCTTTGGAAAAGTTCTTGTCAGTACCATTGTCTGCAGACTGAGCCTGGTTTAGATAAGTTTCTTGGTAATGCTTCAGGAGTAAGGGCGTCTTTGGAGCCGTTGATTTTATGGGCAGAATGGTTGGTACCCCTTGAGAAACAAGAAGAGACTCCTATATTTGTTCTGGCTACTGCTGGACTGAGGAGGTTGACCGTGGAGGACGCCAGATGGCTTTTGGATGATGTGGAAGCTGTTGTAAAGGAACACTCATTTATGTACAAGAAAAGTTGGATAAGGGTTTTGAGTGGGAAAGAGGAAGCTTACTATGGTTGGGTTGCTTTGAATTATAAAATGGGGAGTCTTGGAAATTCATCAGTTACTCCAACCTTGGGGCTCCTTGATCTGGGAGGTTCATCTCTGCAGATTGTGACGGAAGATGATGGCACCGGAGATGATGAGCACTTAATAAGATCAGAGATTGGCTTTATTCAACATCGGGTATTAGCATACTCACTACCGGAGTTTGGTTTGAATGCAGCATTTGATAGGGCAGTTGCTATGCTCAGCCAAGTGCAGATGCCCAGAGAAGGTGCAGGTGACAAGCTTGAAATCAGGCATCCTTGTCTCAGTTCTGAATTTTTGCAAAATTATACTTGCAATGGTTGTGTTGGACAAAATGTTGCTGATAGAAAATTGAATAAAGTGAAGAAGACTGCATTCACTTCTACTTATCTGGTTGGAGAGCCAAATTGGGACGATTGCAAGAGGATTGCCAGGGCTGTTGCTATCAATTCAAGCAATTTCGATTGGTCACAGCCTACGGGGGATGTAAACTGCAAAGCCAGCTTGTTGTCTTCTGATGGTAAATTTGAAGCATCACATTATTTTAATTCTGCAATCACAAGTTGCTACCTTAATGTCTTTGTCAATACACAAAAGCTTCTGAATATTCCTTTGATGAGCTTAGAAATGCATTACTAAAATAGTATATAGTGATATTTGGTAAGGTACCCTGTCTAGGGTCCGCAGATATGCACACTCTCTCCCTGATAACAATATACTACTGATTGGAACTCCAAGAACAGAAGTGCAACTTTTACAATGTTCTCTGACTTATTTTCTTCCCTATTATGTCTGCGTTGCCGCCATGAAATCCAAGGCAGTGGTGGATAGAATAATCTTGAACCAAAACATTTTTGTGACTCAGTAGTTGACTGTAATCAATGGATTAAAATTTTTGTCCCAGATTTACTTTCTGAATCAGTTCTGTCTTGTTTTTTTATAAGAAACTGAAAATTTTATTAATGATATGGAATCATAACAAGGAGTGGACCAGCTGTCCACTAAGAAAGCAAAATAATGAAAACTTTTTGTGCTATACAAAAATATACCAATCACCCCCTCTACTATACTAGACCAGCCTAGACACCTACCTCAAAACATCCTCCCAGCTTAGATGAATGAACAAAAAGGATGAATTTTGGAACTCCTTAGAAACTGAATTTCACAGGCCACAGCAAAGCTGGAGGATGGGACTCTATCCCACAATTCTTCATTATTATCCGCATTTTTCCCTTCAAAAATAAGAAGATTTCTTTCCTGCCATGTTACCCAAAACAGAGCTGCCACAGCACGGTTCCTGAATCATTTCTGTCTTTGTCCCCATTAGATCATTTTATGTACTAGCTGTGTCCTTAAGATACTTGCTTTCTTTTATATTTTTATTTTTCTACTGATGGGATGAGAAGGATTTCACAACTGATAGCTTCCATCCTTGTTTATGCAGGCAGAAATATACTTAATTTGACAGCTGTTGACCACCGAACCTTGCGCTTTCATGCTTTATCAGGATTTTTTGTTGTCTACAACAAACTAAACTTGAGTTCAGGAGGTAATTTGACAAGAATTTTGGACAGAGGCCAGCAGTTATGTTCAACATCACGGACTGATTTGAACAAAGCCACCGGACACCAAAATGATGCTGGACAATATTGTTTTCAGGTGCCTTATATGACAACACTCATTCAGGAAGCTCTGTGTCTTGGTGATGCTGAGATAAAATTTGGTCCTGCGGATCTTTCTTGGACGTTAGGTGCTGTGCTGGCTGAGGGGAAATATTTATGGCAAAGCAGTACCAGAGCTCAAACATCCTTTTCACTTCTTAAGAATACGGAGGTCATGTCATCTCCCATTTTTGTTTTTGTTTTCCTACTCTTTCTTCTGTTTATTGTATATTGCGGTCAAATCAAGCTGCCTATGCCAGGCAAGAAAGGCCCTGCTGTCGTGGCATCTTTGCCATCTTATATTCATCCAAAACACCGGCCTAACTAATATTTTTTGGCAACAGAAATGTAGAATTATACCATTGGTATGCCTTTCTTCACTCCAATTCTTTCATTCTTTAGGTCAGAGAATTTCTTGATAAAAAAAGTGTTGTACTTGTTGGATATATTTCTGGTAGTGATAATCAATTTGGTTGGATGGGTTTGGGTTGCAAAAATGATTGCATATTTGTTGTTCCTACGTTTGATGTGAGAAGTTTATCACCCCATCCTCTTTTTGTCTTTCCCACCTTTGAACCAGTGGTGTGAGCTTTGATGAGAAAGGTAATTATTATGATAATGAGATTCATAACAAAAACACTTCGTATATGTAATGTAATTGGCCAATTTGGATTCTTGATCTATAGTCCTTATTTTTTTCCTTTTTTTTCAAAGGATTTAAAATCTTTCCTTAATGTTTCTAATATGACATATTGACATTTAACTGCACCCTGCTTGCGACACCACAGTTGAAACTTTTGCTAAAGCTCTGCCAAACCCATTGCTATGAGCGACATCAAGTTTTACCTTTGAAGCAAAGTGTAAAAGGAGAGGGAATGTCAATGAACATGCAGTTGGCAAGTGACATCCGGGTAAGCCCGAAAAGAGCTTGCAGCATGTAAAGAATAATCAGGAGAACTAGAAAACGACATCGATTATTGATATGATGTCAACATAGAAGAAGACAAGTGTCTACAAATAAACAATGGGATTACTAATAATCTTCCCCATACACATCAACGTTTGAGAGAAACCAAGTGATAAGTACCATCTACTTTACATGGGCTTTCATTATATATACATATAGATAGATAGAACTTAGAACACATTCAATCTAGTTTAGCTCAATCTTCAGGCAAGCACGTATGACCAGAAACCAACTCAGTCAGCCCACTTATTCTGCAATACTTCTTCAATTTAATATGAAGCTACAGCACCGGGATTGCAGCTGTTTATTCCAGAAACATCAACATCCACCCAAATCTCATTTACACGACCAAAGAACTGGAGTGGAGGACTATACTGTGCAAGAGAGTAAGCATAACCGCTGTCAGAAGAAGTAGAGTTAGCCCAAGGAGACCTCCTCAAGCTGAATGAGAGACCATCTGCCTCCTTCACGATGATCTCATCAATTGCAAATCCAGAAAACTTCCTGACAGCAACACAGTGACTGTTCCATTGAAAGGGATTCAGATGAAGTTCGGGTAAGGGAGTTGGAGGATCAGATTGGAACTTGGCAGGCAAGTAGAGACTGACAACATAGGCAGATGAGTGAAGAGGACCAGCTCCTGGAACTAAGCTTGTCACAATAGGAGATGTCATTGCAATCCGAGAGTAGTTTAGATTGGCACCTTGAATGAACTGGAACAACCTGTAAAAACAACAATAAAAAACATCGTGGTCGTGCCCAATTGCCAATACAACAAAAAGTGCCAGGCCGACGGTAACCGTTGTGCTTGTATTTGATTTTGAAAAACAAGTGCATTTGGCAGCTAATAGCTAATGTTTATTGATCACCTATCCGGCTTATTAGACTTGATGATGGCCGCTGATTCTATTTCAAAGCAGGTGTCATAAATCAACTACACACAAATTGCTTTGGTCGTAATTGCATAAGAAGAAATCAAAATTTGCAGCTTTTCTATTATGGTTGAGAGAATCGGGACGATATTGATTTCCAATAACAAAATTTAAAATTAAACTCGAAATATAACAAATAGGAGGTGGTTTACCTGTGCAAGCCAAGTAAGGTTGCTTTGGCAAAGGACAGTTCTTCACGAACAAGGGCAGACATCCACGTGGAGTTTCTGTAGAGTCTGACTTCGAAATCCGATTCTTCGTGTACAACCGCGTACTGCGGCGACTCGATCGCCTTACATAGTACCACCATGCACAGAAGAGTAGCCAGCTTCATTAACTTGCTCGCTCTCGCCATTATTGACCCCTCTCTCAATCTCAATTCTCGAAATTATACAGCATTCGAAAAGCCTCGAAATTATAGATTAGATGCTTACTCGCCCAAAACGAAAAACGGAATGGGTGTAATTTTACGGGTTTGTCCTCCTTTTTAATTTTTATAAGTTATTATCTTTTAGCGCGTATGTGTAAAAATGCTGCAAATTGCAATCAACGTTATTTGCTCTTCTTGAAACCATTTTATTTTCCATATTAAAACTATAATCATCGTTATCATTTCTATTTACAACGGGTTAAAGTTGTAATCAACATTAAGATAACGGCATCTTCTCGAACTTCTGCCACGTGGGGGTTACGGGGCCCATCCTTTTGTTTAACTTGTTTTCTATTTTTGTCAATTTCAACGTGGATATTCATATTCTTTTTAGTTTTTAGATGAAGTACAGCAATATAAAGTAAT
>JAEVFN010000073.1:9842-116172 GCA_030449075.1 Murraya paniculata
CAGTAAAAAGGCATGAGGATTATATGTGTCTTTTGTATAAGTCTCTATGTGGCTTGAAACAGTCTCCTAGACAGTGGTATAAGAGATTTGATCAGTTTATGATCTCTAATGGCTATTGTAGGAGCAAATATGATAGTTGTGTCTATCATGGAAACATAAACTTAGGTGGAGCTGTGTGTCTATTATTATATGTTGATGATATGGTAATTGATCGTAAGAATTCAGGTGATATTGAAAGGCTTAAGAATCTGCTCAAGGGTGAGCCAAGAGAATTCTTGGTAAGGCCAAGAGAATTCTTGGTATGGATATCTATAGAGATAGGGCTGCTGGGACCTTGTTTCTAAGCCAAGAAAGATATATCAATAAAGAGTTAGATGGGTTGGGGATATTGAATTCAAAATCTGTTTTGACATGTTCAAGTTTATTTATGGCATGAAACAACCCCAAGCATGGGTCTAGCTTATTGATATTGATACGTTCTTGAAAAACCCACTTGAATCCATTTTGAATACAGTTTCTTTACCTTTAGGAGCTCAGTTCAAGCTTTCTAATGAGATGTCTCCAAGATCATAAGTTGAGAGGCTGAAAATGGTTCAAGTAACATATTCACAAGTTGTTGGTCCCTAATGTATGCTATAATATGCACCAGAGCAGACATAACATATGCAATGAGTGTAGTTAGTAGGTTTATGAGCAATCCTGGTAAACCACATTGGGATGCGGTGAAGCAGATCATAAGGTACTTGAGGGGACCTTTTAGTCATGGTCTAGTGTATGGTAAATCTAAGCAAGAAGTCAGTGAAGTCAAGGGTTATGTAGACTCTGATTTTGTAGGAGACCTAGATAAGAGAAAGTCCATCTCTGGTTATATGTTTATGCTGGACAACTATTTTGTAAGCTGGAAAGCAACTCTGCACACATAGTAGCTTACTGAGGCTAAATTCGTTACAGCAACAGAGGCTATAAAAGAGTCAATATGGTTGAGAGGGTTACTGAATGAACTGTGGTTGAA
The DNA here is from genome assembly GCA_030449075.1 of Murraya paniculata. Classification (NCBI taxonomy): domain Eukaryota; kingdom Viridiplantae; phylum Streptophyta; class Magnoliopsida; order Sapindales; family Rutaceae; genus Murraya; species Murraya paniculata. Next base: position 10,855 of record JAEVFN010000073.1, read on the forward strand.
ACAAAGGACAGTTTAGATTTTTTGTGATAACCAAAGTGCCATTCAACTTATCAAGAACCAGGTCTATCATGAAATGACCAAGCACATTGATGTCAAGCTACATTTTATCAGAGATGAGGTTGCAAAAAGTTCTGTTGTAGTAACAAAGATTCATACAGATGTCAATCCTGCTGACATGTTGACAAAAGTAATCCCAATGGCCAAATTTAAGCTTTGTGTGAACTTAATTGGTGTTGGCAATGGCTCTCGTTGCTATGCGGTATGTTGAAGTTTTTTATTTTTTTGAAATGATCAACTGAATCAATTCTACAAGGAGGAGAGTGTGAGGATATAAGTTTCTGGTGCTTTGGATTTAAATGTAATATTTGAAGAGTTCTTGGGGCTATATGCAAACTGACTTCAATTGGAGGGGTCTTATGGCAATTTTATGCTGACGTGGCAGAGTTCATTGAGAATTCGTTATGTATCTTCTTAGAAATATCAGTATAAAAGGTGCTAATGACTAGCACCTGATATCATATTGATATCTTCTTCATTTCTTGATCATTTTGTATGAGATTTGGTTCTTTGTGATCCTTATTATTTGCTCTGCTAAATCCAACTTGTATCGTGATTGGTGTGATCAATAAAGATTTTATTTTTTTTCTTCATAAACTTAGGTGTTTGTTGTTGTGTTCATTATTCTCATCTGGAATTTGGTTTCTGTTTTTGTTATTTTGGTTCGATTCTTTCAAGATTAATCCATTCAAGATTCAACGTTCAATGCGCCCAAAGTAGATCATCCAGTCCATCAACCCAAGCTCCCTTTTTGGCACCAAGGCGAACTTGTTGAAAAGATAGCATATAAGTATGCCATTTTGAGGGCACATTTTAGTGGGACCCACTTAGCGAAAGTTGAAAATCCTCAGAGGTTCGGATTTTACTCTGTCGACACTTCATAATGGTATATTTTATACTTAAAATTATGCTTTGGTAAATGAGAAATTGACTCTCAAAGTGTACCCTTGAAATTGAAAATTTGAAAGGAAATGGAATTTATCCCACAAGGGAAAAATAAACCAAGGGATTTGTGTTTATATATAAATACTCATCCATACATGAGCAAGAATTTTAAAGATAGAGGCTCCCTCCACGCGCACGTGCACGGGAGGGTGCAAATCCAAGCTCAATTTGGTTGAACTCATGTGCACCCGTGCGTCTTGTGTACACGAATGTCGGCCCAAAATTACCCAAGCCCGTATGGCCATATTTTTTATTTCCTTTTAAATTTTGTAACAGTTTCACAATTAAAAATCAGGAGCAATTTTTATTTGTGAATAAATTTTGAGCTGTTACAGAATTGAATATTTTGAACTCAATGAACTATTATAGATTTGAATATTGTGAATTTAATAGGTTGTTACAGAAGCAAATTAAGTCAAATATTGAATTCAAATATTGAATTTTATTATTCAACAATTACATACCCTCTAGTATATAAAAGGCAGTGTTCCTCTTCTTTTTTTTTTAACAAACACACAAAGCACCTGAAAAGGAAATTTTTTTTCTCTAACGTTCTGTTTTAATCGAGATTATGGGTTGTTGCTGTTTGCTGGAATTATTTGTGTGTGCTTGATGAATAATTTGTATCCGTTGTATCTTGGGAGACAGATACCAACAACCTAAAAGCACCGTAGTTGGTGGTAAATCTATTTTAAGGAGACTGTTGTTTAAGACGCCTCGAGTTTTTCCTATGTTTTCTATTTTTCATTTTTCTTTTCTATTGTTTGTTTTGTTATTGCTCGAACGATTTACTATAGCTTTTTTACTAATTTTTACTTACTGTTTACTTATATCAATTTATGTTCTGTTACAATTTGATCAATATACTTTCAATTGTTGACTCGCTGCAATTCCAATAATCTTAAAACAAATTTAAAGTCGAGATGGCAATTGAAAAAACTGACGCAATACCAACCATGACTAAGACTGCCCCTATTTTAACTTCTGCTATTGGTCCCTCTGTTGTGAAAAAACCAGCCTCTATGGCTATTCTTTTGAATCATGCAACAAGGCTAGAAAAATTCACTGGACAGAATTTTAAACGTTGGCAGCAAAAGATGTTCATTTATCTAACCACGTTAAACCTTGAGAGGTTCTTGATAGGGGTTGCTCCTAAACCTAAAGAGGATGAAACTGATGTTCAAGTTGTCTGTACGATTGGCGCGTGGCATCATTCAGATTTCTTGTGTAAGAATTATGTGATGAATGGATTAAGTGATACTTTGTATAATGTATACATTGGGAAAAAAACAACCAAGGAGCTATAGGAGTCCTTAGCTGAAAATATATGAGTGAGAAGCTGGTACCAAGAAGTTTGTTGTTGGCCGTTTCCTAGACTATAAAATGGTGGACTCCAAAACTGTGATGAGTTAAGTACAAGAGCTTCATATCAGACTATCAGAAATCCTTGCTAAAGAGATGATGCTGAGTGAAACTTTTCAAATGGCTGCTATTATAGAAAAGTTGCCTCCTGCTTGGAAAGATTTTAAGAGCTATCTAAAGCACAAGTGCAAGAAGATGAACATTGAAGGGCTGGTTTTTAAGCTTTAAATTGAGGAAGACAACAAAATTACAGAAAGAATGAGAGCTGTTTCTATGGCTAAGGTAAATGTTGTTGAACATGGACATAAAAACAAGAAAAATAAAGGCTGAGTCCGAAAGGAGGAGTCTCCAAAAGGCAAACAAAATTTCAAGGAAAGTGCTTCAACTGTGACAAGATAGGTCACAAGGCTTCAGATTGCAGATTGCCTACAAAGAAGCTAGAGGCAAATGTGGTGAAAAACATCACTCAAGATGTTTCAGACATTAACCGTTCGACAGTGGTTTCTAAAGTGAATCTGGTCAGCTCTAAGTCGAAAGAATGGTGGATTTATACATGAACAACTAGACATGTATGCTTAGACAGAGAGTTGTTCTTTTCATTTGAAGCTGTTAGCAATGAGAAAAACTGTTTATTGGGAATTCAGCTACATCTAAGATCGAAGGTCAAGGGAAGGTGATTTTAAAGATGACTTATGGGAAAGAGCTAACTCTGAACAATGTACTCTATGTGTTAGAGATTTAGAAAAACTTAGTGTCTGGATCACTATTGAACAAACATGGCTTCCGAATGGTGTTTAAGTCAGATAGGGTAGTTTTGTCTAAGAATAGAACGTATATGGGAAAGGGTTACGCCGATGATGGGCTCTTTAAGCTCAATGTAATGATTGTGAAACCAAAAATTGATAATAAAGCTAGTTCTTCTGCTTATTTGCTTGAGTCTTCTAATCTTTGGCATGGTAGATTAGGACATGTTAATTTTAATTATTTACATAAATTAATTAACATGAAGAATTTCCAAATTGATTTAAAATATAAGTGTGAAACTTGTGTTGAGGCAAAATTAATAAGGTCATCTTTTCAAACAATTAAAAAAAAACATTGAACCACTTGATTTAATACATAGTGATATATATGATTTTAAATCCATTTAAACAAGGTGGTAATAAATATTTTATTACTGTTATTGATGACAACACAAAATATTGCTATGTATATTTATTGAAAAGTAAAGGTGAAGCTATAGAAAAATTTGTTCTTTATAAAAATGAAGTTCAGAATTAACTCAATAAGAAAATCAAAGAATTAAAGAGTGACCATGGTGGTGAGTATGTTGTTCCATTTGAGAAACTATGAGAGCAAAGTGGAATCATACATCAAGTCACAGCTCCTTATTCACCTCAATCTAATGGGATTGCAGAATGAAAGAATCGAACCCTAAAGGAAATGATGAATGAAATGCTGATAAGTTCTGGGTTACCTCAGAATATGTAGGAGAAGCTATTCTGCCAGCTAATTATTTGTTAAATAAGACACCCTGAAAGCAAGAAGATAAAACCCATACGAGTTGTGGAAAGGTAGAGCACCTTCTTATAAATTCTTATAAGCGTAGGGATTTCTTGTTAAAGTAGTGGTTCCTTCACATAAGAAGGTAAAAATATGACAAAAAGCTATTAATTGCATTTTCATCGGTTAAGCACATAACAGTAGTGCGTACCGATTTCTTATGCATGAGTCTAAAGTTCTAGATGTCCACAAAAATACGATAATAGAATTAAGAAATGCATCGTTTTTCGAACATTTGTTTCCTTGTAATTCTAGAGTGGAATCGAGAGAACTACAAAAATTTCATGAAATTATCATTGAAGACAGTCAAAATAAAGAAAAAGATGAAGCTTAAGAAGAAGAACAAAAAGTTGGGGTTAGATGTAGCAAAAGAGCTAGAATAGAAAAGTCTTTTGGTCTAGACTTTCCGACGTTTTTACTAGAAAGTGAACGTCGAAGCTTCAAAGAAGCGTAACTTCACTTGAAGGCACTTTGTGGAAAGAAGCCGTTAACAATGATGTTTAATCCATTTTACAAAATCATACTTGGGAGCTAGTGGACCTTCCTCCAGAATGTAAACCTTTAGGGTATAAATGGATTTTCAAAAGAAAAATGAAAGCCGATGAATCAATCGATAAGCACAAGGCTAGGCTTGTAATTAAGGGTTATAGGCAACGAGAAGGCCTTGATTACTTTGATACTTATTCTCGTGTTACGAGAATAAATTCCATTCAGGTGATAATAGCAATTGCAACTTTGTGCAATCTCGAAATACATCAAATGGATGTAAAGATAGCTTTTTTAATTGGAGATTTAGATGAAGAAATCCACATGGAGCAGCCTGGAGGTTTTAAAGCTCCAAGACAACAAAAGAAAGTTTGTAAATTGGTAAAGTCGTTATACGGCTTCAAACAATGGCATGAAAAATTTGATCATACAATGATCACAAGTGGCTTTAAGATCAACGAATGTGACAAATGAGTTTATATCAAAGAAACAAGAAGTGGCTATGTCATTTTATATTTATATGTTGATGATATGCTCATTGTTAAGAGTGATGATGACATTATTAAATCTACCAAGAATATGTTGAAGTTTAAGTTTGACATGAAAGACATGGGTCTTGCAGATGTCATTCTAGGTATTAAAGTCTCAAAGGCTTCTAATGGACTTATTCTAAGCCAAACACATTATTTAGATAAAATTCTTGGGAAATTTAATAAAGATGATACTACTATGTAAAAACTCTGCTAGATACGAATTTACATCTATCGAAAAATAGAGAAGAGGTTATTTCTCAAGCAGAATACGTTAGAGTGATAGGCAACCTAATGTACTTGACAAACTATACTAGACCAGACTGAGCCTATACAATAAGTAAACTTAGTAGATATAACAGTAAACCAAGAGCTAATCATTGGAAAGCTATTGTAAAAGTACTCAAGTATCTTTGATATACTCGTAACTATGGACTGCACTATAGTAGGTATCCAGCAGTATTAGAATTATATCATGATGCTAACTGGATATCAGATATAAAAGACTCAAAATCCACTAGTGGCTATGTGTTTACACTAGCAGGTGCGGCTGTATCATGGAGGTATTCTAAACAGACAATAATTGCTGGATCCATGATGGAATCTGAATTCACTACATTAAATAAATGTGGTAAAGAAGCAGAATGGTTACGAAATTTTTCAGAGGGTATTCCAAAGTGGCCAAAGCCTGTGCATACGATTTGTATTCATTGCCACAGTCAAGCAGCTATTGGTAAGGTACAGAGCAGCATGTATAATCGTAAGTCTAGACACATACGTTGTAGACATAATACCACTAGACAACTTATTTCTATTGGAGGTATTTCTATTGACTATGTGAGGTCAAAGGATAACATTGCAGATCGGCTAACCAAAGGAATAAATAGAGAGCTAGGAGAAAAATCATCAAGGGGAATGAGATTGAAACCCATAGAATGATAAGTCAATAACGAAGGAAAACCCAACCTAGTTTACTAGAGATCCCAAGATCTAGGTTCAAAAGGACAGCCTAATTATTAAAGACTAAAGTTGGATCACTGTAGGGGTCATCCTCCTGTAAGGGTTACCTCATTGACCATTCCTATGATGAAACAATAGTGCTTGTAGGGGAAAAGTTGAGCGAGGCCCTTAATGATTCTTATGCATCGAAAATCCAAGCAGAGTAACGCAGGTTACTCTTAATTAAAATATCACCTATGAGAGAGAGAAGTGGGGCTGCTTCAAAGGGAACTGATAAGGGTTCAGTTCTTAGAAATTCTTGCAGAACTAGGTAGATGTTCAAGGCCAAAATGACCATAGCCATGAGAACTCAACAGTGTTAGGAGAGCTACATGCGTGCGGTATATCATCATTTACATAAATGGTAGAACAACTCAAAGACATTGCGTCTACTGATCAGCACGTAAAGTAAATATACTATTGCAAGGGAAGGTTCAAAAGATGAGACCTACCTATCCTATGCAAGGTTTTGATCCAGTGAACTCGATCATTAAGGTTAAAAGTGGTTTTGATGTAAAAAATTTAGCGATTTTCTGTTTTACTGCAAATTTTCATTCATGTGGGGATTATCGAAAAAATAGTATATTAGTATGCTATTTTGAAGGCACATTTTGAGTGGGACCCACTTAGAGAAAGTAGAAAATCCTAAGAGGTTTGGATTTTACTCTGCGAACACTTCGGAATGGTATATTTTATACTCAAAATTATGCTTGGGTGAAGGAGAAATTGACTCTCAAAGTGTATCCTTGAAGTTGAAAATTTGAAAGGAAATGGAACTTATTCCACAAGGGAAAAATAAGCTAAGAGATTTGTGTTTATATATGAATATTCATCCATACATAAGCAAGAATTTTAAAGATAGAGGCTGGGGTGCAAATCCAAGCTCAATTTGGTTGAACTCGTGTGCGCCCGTGCATCCTGCGTACATGAATGTTGGCCCAAAATTACCCAGGCCTGTATGGCCATATCTTTTATGTCCTTTTGTTTTAAATTTTGTAAAAGTTTCACAATTAAAAATCAAGAGCAGTTTTGATTTGTGAATAAATTTTGAACTACTATAGAATTGAATATTTTGAACTCAATGAGCGGTTACAGAATTGAATATTTTGAATTTAATGGGCTGTTACAGAAGCAAATTAAGTCAAACATTTAATTTTATTATTCAACAGTTACATACCTTCATGTATATAAAAGGCAGTCTCCCTCTTCTATTTAAAAAAAAAAAAGAACACAATAAACACATAGAGCATTTGAAAAAGAATTTTTTTTTCTCTGATGTTCTATTTTGATTGAGATTCTATGTTGTTGTTGTTCACTGGAATTATTTGTGTGTGCTTGAAAAATAATCCGTATCTATTGCATCCTGGGAAACTAATACCAACAAACCTAAAAGCACCGTAGTAGGTGATAAATCTGTTTTAAGTAAACTATTGTTTAACAGGCCTTGAGTTTTTTCTGTGTTTTTTGTCTTTCATTTTTCTTTTCTATTGTTTATTTTGTTATTGCTCCAACGATTTATTATAGCTTGTTTGCTTACTTTTACGTACTGTTTACTTATATCAATATACATTATGTTACAATTTGATTAATATACTTTCAATTGTTGACTCGCTACAATTCCAATAAACTTTAAGGTTCTTTTTCATGGTTTTATTTGCTTCTTCAACCTAATCATTTGCTTTTAGATGTGCAAGTGATGCATATCATAAATCAATATGTAGCCCATAACAAAGACTCTTGAAATTATCATTATCAAACTATTTTCCATTCTTAGTTATAATGACCTGAGGTATTCCATATCGACAGAAAATATTGCACTTAACAAAATCTATTGTGCACTTCTTTGTGATTCTGTTTAAGGGCTCAGTCTCGACTCATTTAGTGAAATTGTCAATGACCACAATCACATATTTTGCTTGACCGCGACCTTTTGGCATAGGTCCAATGAGGCCAAGTCTCCACTAAGAAAAAGGCCATGGGCTAGCAAAGTTTAAGAGGTTTTAGAGGAGTATTTGTACGTACTTGACAATTATGACAAGAATAAACAAGTTGAGTGGCATCATGATGTATAGTGGGCCAATAATATCCTTGTTGCAAAGCTTTAATGTCCAATCTTGTGCACCAGAGTGGTTGACACAAATGCGTTCATGAATTTCTTTGAGAACATAACTGCCATCTTCTGGCGTAACACACCGAAGATATGGTAGCATCCCCACGTTGATACAAAATATCATCAATAAGACAATACCAAGCAGATCGATATCAAAGTTTATAAGCCTCGACCTTGTCGTCAGGTAGAGTTCTTTTTCTTGATAAATTCTCAAATCAGAGTCATCTAGGTCAGGTCATGTTGTATCTCTAGCACAACCTGCTCTTTTTAGTTGATACTCTTTTTTACAGGAAGTTCAATGTGAAATATCCTTGGCACCTATTTAGTTTGGACCGTTGTAAATCTTGCTAAGGCATTTACATTATAATTTTTACATCGGGAATTCACAATGAACTATTCGAATTCGAATTTCTTGACCATTTCCTAAACTTTATATAGATAAGCCTCTATATATTTTGGTTTAGCTTGATATTCAATAGTAATGTCATTAGCAACTAAAAATCACTCTAAACTTCCAAATGCTGGATTTTCATATTTAAGCAAAGATAGCAGCTCGTAAGGACAACTTTCATACTCGGCTTTATTATTTGTTACATTAAAATCAAATAATATTGAAGATGCAATTTTGTTGTTTTTGGGGCAATATAAAATGACTCTTGTTTTTAATTGATTTTGGTGTAGGTGAATGGTAGCTTCAAAACCAAACTAAGAACAATAGATTTATATTTTGCGGTAGCTGGGGTACCTTACTAGATTGTTGTGTGTGGTGTACTGAGATTTAAGGGGATGGGAAATAATGGTGATGGTGGAGAATCAAAATCTGAATAGAGGGGCTCTCGGAGATGAGCTTAAATCCTGCAAAATAATAAAAAATGAGGTTAGAGGTGGAGCCGGGGTACCCGGTGTCCACTCTCCGACGCTTAAGTTAGCTGCTCGAGCTTTTCTTATGATGATGAGAGCTTGCCAATCCTCTAAAAATGGCGGCTCAAGGTTAAAGAATACCTCAACCCTTTTTGGTGTAGTATGTGGTGTGTAATGGAATAGACTATCAAAGCGGAACCTGGGCTATATTTATATATGGTGTACCTGGCTGCCAAATGGCACCTCCCTAGTGGTCGATGGCTGTCAGATTTTATTATTTTTCGGGCGATTATGAATATGCTTGGGGAGCAAAAAGGGCGTTTATGGCGTATTTACTACATAGGGCACGCGGTGCACGTGGTAGGGTGGTCCAGGATACCTAAGCAGAGATATGCTTGGCATGGTTATTGGGGGACCACAGCCTTTTCTGGTACGCTGCCTATCACCTTTGTAAGGTTGTCAGTTGGCTGTCCCCTCTTTTTTGACAAGGTACTCTAATATTTGATTCAGCAAATTGAATATTATCTTTTAGGTGATGGGAACGTGTCCCTTAACTGAATCTCGGATATGTTTCCACTTTGTATTACCAGAGGTACCTAATGTAAGAAGGGTATTTCGGGTACCGAATTTATTAGTATAGGAAGGGTATTCCGGGTACCGAGTTGGGTGATGTAATAAGGATATACCGGGTGCCGAATTTATTGATGAAGGAAAGGTATCTCAAGTACCGAGTTTGGTGGAGTAGGAAGGGTATCTCGGGTACTGATTTTATTGGTGTAGTAAGGGTATGCCAGGTACCGAGTTTGTGGTGCAAGTAGGATATCTTAGGTACCAAGATTGTGGTGTAGGTAAGGGTACCCTAGCATCTACAACGATCACTTGACGTCTTCACACCTTTATTGTCACGTGGTGTTTTATTACAATTTTCATATTTCCTCCCAAACAACATCCCCCTAGTTTCTTTTAGGCGACAAGCATTGGAGATAAAAGGAACTCGCATAAAAAGTAGGAACGTCACGTGGCAATAGTGAATGGTTGAGCAATCGGAGGAGGTATCCAGCTTCACTTCTTTTTCGGGCTACCCCTGCATGTTCAATAGCTTTGAATGCTTTTTTTTTTATATATTCTGAGATCTGACTAGGCAGATGGGATACCTCGGGTATCCTTGAGCTTAGATGTTCACTGAGCTATCCCTTACTTCATGATGAAGCAACCCAATTTCATCATCAATATGGTGATTCATCCAGATACGCTTGCTGCTTGTCTTTTAAGAGGTTATGAAAATTCTTAACACATTTTAATAACCAAAGAATCGGCATAACAAATTCATGAGGCATATAAATTCACAACTGGCGAACTTATTTTTTGCTCTCCTTGAGCTTTCTTAGGGTCCCTCTTGGTGTATCCGAGGAATGTCTTTTCGGCATGAGGTACCTCAGGTACACCTAATCTTACCTATCAGTGTATGGCAATTTACTTAGACATGATTTCAGCAAATCTTAACAAAAATTGTGGCGAATCTCTTTTCGAGATGGTCGAAAACCTCATGATCTGCCATTCACTCTGAATTTAAATATGCTAAAGAAATAGTGATAAAGGTATCTCACCTACCCTTATGTGAAATGGTCGAAAACCTCACAATCCACCATTCGCTTGAAATCAATTTAAATAGAAAAGATGGTGATAAAGGTTGCTGCTCGCCTACCCTTATACGAAATGGTCAAAAACCTCATGACCCACCATTCGCGTGGAATCAAATAAGCAAAGTAGATATTGATAAAGGTGGTTGCTCACAACCCTTATGCGAGATGGTCGAAAACCTCATGATCCACCATTCGCGTGAAATCAAATAGACATCATATATGGAGATAAAGACGGTTGCTCGCCTACCCTTATACAAGATGGTCGAAAACCTCATGATCCGCCACCTCGAGTAGATCGTCATGATCAAGATAGATCAGATACCCTAGTTTCCTCCGGAATCAGGCAATCTCTGAATATAATAGTGATAATGTTTTATTATCATAAGGGAATGGAGATCCCGAGATTACCCATTTTTGTCATTAGAGACTTGGGGAATTGAAAAGTACAACTGACCAGTTTAGGGTACTCTGGGTACCCTACACGATCGACCAAATATTACAAATACATAAGAATTAAAGAAAACAAATAAAGTAAATAGAAAAAGGTAAAGTGTTTCCCTTTACTAGTAGTATTTCCTCAGTATGGTAGCACTCCATAGGTGCTTTACAATTGTTCATTTCATGTGATGTAGCATCTATGCTCCATGTCCCACCGACTTATCCACGATGTATGGTTCTTCTCAGTTTACCCCAAACAAGCCATCAAAAGGTACCCTGGTAATCTCGGTCATTAACTCCTTGGTTTCTTGAGGTACCCTATCATGGTGAGGTACATCCTTGAGCTGACTGGTGATCCTCTTTATTGATGATAACTTCCTGCTGGTGAGGTACCCCTTCAATTGCGAGTCAGAGGTAATCTAATAAGCGACTTTGGAGGCAATAAAATGGCATCCTCGAGCTGACTACTGATTTCCTTTGATTGTGATAACTTCCTGCTGGTGAGGTACCCCTTCAATTGCGAGTAAGAGGTAATCTAATAAGCGACTTTAGAGGCAATAGAATAGCATCCTTGAGCTGACTGCTAATCCCCTTTGATGGTGATAACTTTCTGAGCGGTTGAAATTTTCATTGCAAGTTAGTGCATGGATATTACTGCTTTAGTCGTTGCCAGGAGAGGCCTACCCAATATAATATTGTAGGCACCCGGATGATCCACAATAAGAAAATCACTCATGTGAACAACACGGTAGGGTACCTTACCAAGTGTAACAGGCAGTGTGATGATACCCTTAGGGATGACTATATCCCCGGCGAATCCAACAAGCGGCGTAGCACATGGAGTAACTTTTGGTGACTCAATCAATAGTTGATCCAAGGCATTCTTGAAAACGATATCCACAGAGCTACTGGTGCCTACTAGCGTCCTAGCCACTTTGCCAGTAGCAACCTTTAGTGTGATGACTAGAGCATCATCATGGGGATATATGGTACCTTCAGTATCTTTCTCGGTGAAAATGATTGGAGGGGGGTGACTAGGCACCTCATGTGCACCTGGGTCTGCGAAATTGACTTCTCCACCAATGATGGTTGGTGACTGTAGCGATTTACCATAGCTTTTGATGGCTCTTCTGGACTAGCCAGCTAGAGTAGATCTACCTACAATTGTCCGAACATAGAGGCCCTTCTTGGGTCCCTAGGGTACCTCACGTTCGGGACTATTGTCCATTGTGTGCTTGCCCTTACCGTGCTCCATGGATTTTCGAGCTTCCCTCATTCCAGCAACAAATTCCATAAGGTACCCACTAAAAATCAATGACTCAATCTCCTCCCCTAAGCTGAAACATTCGGCAGTGCTATGTCTGAAATCCTCATGGAACTCACAGTATTTTAAACGAGGTTTCGAAGGTAGCTCTCGTTGTTCTGTCGGTGGAGATCGAGGTAAGTGGGGTATCTTGGGGATACTAGGAACATGATATCCTATAACTCGCGGGGTAGAGGGTTTGGGATTGGGACCTTGGGGTACCCTTAGTGGAGGAGCTTCTATCTTCTTGGGTTTCTCCTTGCTTTTCATAGTCTCGGCCTTGTCCTCTTGCAGTTTCAAATGGCATTTCTCGTCCATCTCAATCTGTTGCAGAGCTCACGAACGGGCTTCCCCATACGAAAGTGGGCATTGTTTTTTATTGTAGATTCTTCTCAAAGTGGGTCAATGTGTGTTGGTGACCAAACGCTCCAGAGCGCAACACCTTTTGGTGGAAACGGCTCACATATTCAGCCAAAGGTTCGGATTCCTCTTGCTTGATAAAAGCAAGCTTGGAGGCTGCCTTGTCTTGAGTGCAAGTATAGGAAAACTCATGTATAAATTCATATAGCAATGATGTAGGGAGGATACACTACCAGCCTTCAAAGACCGAAACCATGATTTCATGGGGCTTGTGAGTGTGTGTGTAAACATCCTACACATGGCATTCTCTTCAACACCCTTGATAAGCATTTGATCGTAGTACAGCTCGGCATGCACCGAGGGATCTGTCGTACCCGAATATTGGGATATCTGTGGCATAGTAAATGCTTCCGGGAGAGCTGCTGTCCTAATCTCCATGGTGAATGGAGAGTGTTACGTCATTGGTGTTGGAGCAGGGGTGATGTGTTGCTTTTCAGACAAGAGCTTCACTTGGGCTTCCAGGTGCTCCATTTTTTCCACGAACTCATGGGGTATCTCTGGTGTACCTGTCGATGTGGCAGCCATATGAGAAACCCTTTTGGCGTTTAGCTTATCTCAAAGATCCTCACGAGCGTATTTTCCTGACTTGGTGCCCTGGATGCTGCGGGAGTTGCAAGAGGCGGTGGAACGTTCATCACGAGAACCCCTAGTTTGGAACTTAGAACGGGTACCTGACGGCCGGTGTTTTGGTCTACTGCCCTCAGGTATGTCAGCTGTTGGGTTAACGTGATCTATCTGCTGTGGTGGAGCATCTAAAATTGCTGGTGAAGGTGTTTTTTTAGGTACCCGAGATCCCACTGCCCTGAGGATCACATGAGCGAGATCCTCAAAGCGCTTGCCAGAAACGAGTTCTTCCTCTTGACGAATGCCAGTTGATTGTTTGACTGACTTGCCCTTGTTGGACTGGGCTATTCTCCTTAACTTCATCACCGCTGTTGTCCCCCACTCGTGCAAGATCTGTCATTAGGGCATCAGAAGGTACGTTGGGTGCCATGTTTCGAAACACACACAACAAATTGTGTGGTAACCACTACGGAAGCTTTTTGTTCGATCCCCACAGACCGCGCGAATTGTTTTTAGTTGATTTTAGTGTAGGTGAATGGTAGCTTCAAAACCAAACTAAGAACAATAAGTTTATATTTTGGGATAGCTGGGGTACCTCACTAGATTGTTGTGTGTGGTGTATTGAGATTTAAGGGGATGGGAAATAATAGTGATGGTGGAGAATCAACACCTGAATAGGGGGGCTCTCGGAGATGAGCTTAAATCCTGCAAAACAATAAAAAATGAGGTTAGAGGTGGAGCCGAGGTACCCGGCGTCCACTCTCCGACGCTCAAGTTAGCTGCTCGAGCTTTTCTTATGATGATGAGAGCTTGCCAGCCCTCTAAAAATGGCGGCTCAAGGTTAAAGAATACCTCATCCCTTTTTGGTGTAGTATGTGAGTGTGTAATCGAATAGAATATCAAAATGGAACCTAGGCTATCTTTATATATGGTGTACCTGGCTGCCACATGGCACCTCCCTAGTGATCGATAGCTGTCAGATTTTAGTAGTTTTGGGGCAGTTATGAATATGCTTGGGGAGCAAGAAGGGCGTCTATGGCGTATTTACTACTTAGGGCACGCGGTGCATGTGGTAGGGTGGTCCAGGATAACTCAGCAGAGATATGCCTGACATGGTTGTTGGGGGACCACGGCCTTTTCTGGTACGGTGCCTGTCACCTTTGCAGGGTTATCAGGCGGCTGTCCCCTCTTTTTTGACAAGGTACTCTAATATTTGATTCAGCAAATTGAATATTATCTTTTAGGTGATGGAGACGTGTCCCTTAACTGAATCTCAGAGATTTTTCCTCTTCGTATTACTAGAAGTACCTGATGTAGGAAGGGTATCCCGGGTACCCAGTTTATTAGTATAAGAAGGGTATCCTGAGTATCGAGTTGGGTGATGTAATAAGGGTATACCGAGTACCAAATTTATTGGTGAAGGAAGGGTATCTCGGATACCGAGTTTGATGGAGTATGAAGAGTATCTCGGGTACCGATTTTATTGGTGTAGTAAAGGTATGCCAGGTACCCAATTTGTGGTGCAAGTAGGGTATCCTAGGTACCGAGATTGTGGTGCAGGTAGGATACCCTAGCATCTACAACGATCACTTGACGTCTTCACACCCTTTATTGTCACGTGGTGTTTTATCACAATTTTCATGTTTCCTCCCAAACAACTCTAATTTCTTGTCCTTTACTATTAGTCGCTCCATATACATAGAGCTTTTAACATACAATTAGAGGTGATTTTTAATTTGGTGAATGATGTGAGTCAATCAGTGAATTCATGACTATTGTATTGATTGTTATAACATCGTAGGATGCAAGTTCGGCTACAATATCTACTAAAGCTTGACTTTTAATAGATGGCTGGGGCCCGTATATAATGTCGAATTCATTGAGCTTAATCGATCATCTAACTAATCGGCCAACTAAATCGGGTTTATAGAAGACTTGTTAGACAGCTGTATTGGTAAAAACTGCTGTTGTATAAGCTTGAAAATATAGTCGGAGCTTTTTTGTAGTAACAACCAAAGCAGGTGCGAGTTTCTCTGCAGATGGATATCATGTTTCAGGGTCGATGAATACCTTAGTGACATAATAGACAAGCTATTGTATATTACCATCACATTGGCTAACTAATAGAGCATTGACTACATGTTCTAAAAACAGCAAGGTATAAAGGTAGAGTTTTACCAGTTATTGGCTTGGTTAACATTGGTAAATTACCTAAATGTTCCTTCAGCTATTAAAATGTCGTTTTAGAATTGTCCGAACCAAAGTGCTTACCCTCCTTGATCACTTCAAAGAATGTTTGGCATTTTTCAATTAAGAGGAAGATCAATCTGTTTATTGCTGCAATCCTCCCAGCAAGGCTTTGTACCTCTTTAATAATCTAGGGAGACGATCTCAAGGACAGCTCAGATTTTTGCGAGATTGCCATCAATGGCTCTTTGGCTTATCATAAAGCTAAGGAATTTCCCTGAGGAAATGCAACGGTGTACTTTTCTGGATTAAAACGCATTTTAAATTTGTGAAAAATATCAAAAGTAGCGTGCAGGTCGCCAACGTAAGCCTTGGGTGTAATAGATTTAGTGATCAAGTCATCTATATAAACCTCTATTGTTTTGCCTATTAGAGGTTTAAACGTAATGTTAGCCAACTTTTGCTATGTTGTGCAAATATTTTTTTTGCACATTTTTTAAACCAAAGGGCACCTTATAGCCACCTTATAGCAGTACAAACCTTGATTAGTTATGAAGGAAGTGCTTTCTTGATCATTCTCGTCCATCCATATCTGATTATATTCGTAAAAAAGCATTCATAAAGCTTAATAATGTATGACTAACTATTGCATCTGCTAATTGATCAAATTTGGAAAAGAAAAACTATCATTAGGATAAGTTCGATTTAAATCAAAGAAGTTGGGACACATCCGCTATTTACCAATTGCCATTTTAATAAAAACAACATTTGCGTCTATTTCGGATAATGAACTTTACAAATAAGGCTGCTAGTAGCTTGTTGACTTCTTCTTGAATAGCTTAATATCGATCTTGACTAAAATACCATTGTTTTTTATCGCCGGTTTGAAGTTTGAGCTTATAGATAACTTGTGGCAGATGATACGCGGATCAATACCGAGCATATCGGCATGACTTCAAGCAGAAATATCAATGTAATCCATTAACATCTACTTAAGTTGATAAAAAAAAAAATTAAGGCTAAGTGATGTCCTAATTTGAATCTTTTTTGTCAAATCATAATAAATTGGGTAAAAATACTTAGTCTCCTCAATGGGCTTTCTTTGTTTGATCTTGTCAATTGCTCATGGTTTAACTGAATCAACTTGTGGCTTATCACCGGAACTTAGAGAACGATTTTTGGGTAAAGTGAAAATAATGCAATTCGCTTGTTTAAAGCAAGTGACATAATAACAGCGAGCAATTATTTTCTCACCGATCATGACCCCAACACCATCTTTAGTTGGAAATTTTAACTTGAGATAGTGAATAGATATTACAGCTTGGGATGCTTCCGTGAAAGAATGTCCCAATAGGCTTTGATAAGCTATCGGTGTGTCTACTATTAAAAAGTCCAACGTCATGGTTTTTGTTCAATTTACTTATAGTCACAGGTAGGTGAATTTTACCCATAGGATGAAAACAACTCTCCCTAAATCCATAAAAGGAGTATGAGTTGGTCAACTCGGGCATGATCGATTTTCAAAGATCAATAGTGACTTTAAACAAAATATCAACAGAACTTCTGGGGTCGACAAGAACTTTATTAAGGCTTGTGCCTACAACATTCATCTTCATGACAACAGCACCATCATAGAAATAAAAGATGCCTTTAGAAATTTCTTATGTGAATGTGATTAGTATAGATCTGTATTTGGCTTCTTCATTGGTGTGATGACCATAATATCAGGAGCTATCAAATATCATGAATATTATTTTCTTACACCATTAAAATATCTAGTCCGTGCGTGTCCTGATATGATCATGATATGATTGTGGTAAGCATGCTGGTTGACCATGTGCGCTTCTTCTACATGTTCAGATAGTTTTTTTTTTTTTAGTAGCCAGATTTTTTCACAAAAATCAATACATGCGTTGCGATCATGACCTACATCTTCATGGAATGCATAATAATTTTTTATATTGCCACACTTATCAAGTTAGGACTTCATTTTCCTAAGCGGTGTCAACATTCCTTATCTTTGATGGTTGCATAAAGCTGCTCCTTGTAACTTTAAAAGATGTCTAAAGAAAGATGTGCCACAATTCAATTTTGTTTGGGAATTGCACTTTATCAGATACAGGCTTAGACCCGTGCTTTTGATGAAGTTATTTTGGCAAAGGGGCAAAATCTTTATTGTTATCCTAACTTTTCTGTTAAGGTCTAGTTATCCAATTGTTGAACCGAAGATCATTACGTTCTCACTTGTTATTTGCTTTTTTCATGTCGTGGAAGTGATTATTATCCACTCATTCTAGTGCTTTTCGAGCTACTTCTTATTCTTCCAAAACAACATACCTCCTAATGTGTTTATGAGCCATCGAATAATTATCTATATTGTGCTCTCGTAAGTAATACCATAAACAATTATGTCATAAACCATTCTTTAAACTTTCAAAAACCTCGAGGGTAGCAGCATGATGTCATTTAATGTAATTGCGAAGTCTCGTCTTGGCCTTGCGTCGTTGTCCTCAGGCTACCGACATCTTTTTCGGTATAGTTGCTTGTTGAAAGAACGAAACAAAGGTATAACCTAACTATTGAAATGATCCAATACTATTATGTGGTAAATTATGAAACCAGGCACCTGTTGTTCCTTCTAGAGTGATCGGGAAAGGTTTGCCCATTGCTTCACCACATACACACCCACATGATAAGCTGGTATTTTTTGGGGTGTACCTTAGGATAGGTATCCAGTGTACATTTCATTTATAACAAGGTTCAGTGGTAAATCAAGTTCTCGGACCTCAGGGGTGGATGGTGACTCATTGTATGTAATGAGGTCCGTTTTGGACCGAATTCATCGCTTGTTTTCTTTCATAGTATCCTAAAGTTCTTATACCTGCTGATGTAGGCATTCATCGACCCTCTCCAAATCTTCTTTTGCTTTATGCGATACAAGATTTGGCCAAGAACTAATGATATTGGGATGAGAAGAGGTAAATGATGCACTCATTAGTCAGTAATATTTAGGGGCTGAACAAGGGCTTTGGTGTATATTGGGATGAGTGTGACCTTTTCGTCAATGAATAGGAGATTGTTGTCGTGCTGGATCAGGGTAATTTATTTATTTCCCCTTTTGTAGCAATGGTGAATTGTCGATGAGTAGGACGTCGGGTGTCATTATGCTATCGTCTCTTTCTATCAGGCTTGGCAATTTCGACTCCTTAGTTTAGATTCTGTCAGAGTTTGGGTCATGCTTTTCGGTGGCTTTGTCATGCTTGTTCTGTGTACGGCGCTCCATTGCCCGAAGTTCTTCTATGCTGACATACCAGTTGTCGGTCATCAGTAAAATCATGCTCAAACTATTCATGCCAATGACAAGCCTCTTCGAGTTGAGGAATTGGCTCGTTCTGATTACCTTAGTCTTGATGCATCTCGTCGTCGCGGTGGATTGTGTCAATGTTTTCAAGATTACTAAGGAGAGTAATGTCATTGAGTTCTTGAGGTGGTTGTTCGAAAGGAATTTCAAGAGCCATAGACGGCGCCAACTATCTATAACAAAATTTGGCTCAACAATGTGATGAAGTTGTATGGAAATCGAGCTATTAAAACTCCTCGAGATAGTGTTGTATGACTTTAGAATTTGGGTGCTTTGATCTATAAAGTAAGAAAATTATAAGGGTGTCAAGATTGGCACCTGCGAAGACCCTCTAATACTTAAGTCAGAAATTGAGAGCGTTATCAATAACAATTAAAGTAAAAAGAGTTAAAAAAGAGAAAGAGCTCTAGTTTACTCGGGAACAAGATTGCCTTACCTTGTAGGTATGAGCCTGTTTTATTAATGTAATTATCAAAGTTTACATCTTACTTGGAATATCTGATGAGATAACATATAGGCAGGCATTAGGGATGGCAATTTTTTCTGTTGCGATGGGATTTGGACATATTTTTACATCGCAAGTTAAAAAATGGGAATGAGACAAGGACAAAAATAAATTTCACTTTTATTTACGGGACGAGAGAAAGACCAACTATAAAATCCCATTCTGACTTGTATATCCTATTAATATTATAATTTCAAATAGAAAGTGAAAAAGTCATAATGAAAATTAAGAATTTATAGCAGTAGTTACCCTTCAAAACTCAGCCCATTTCTTAAATTAACACTGCACCATTACTATCAATCGCCCAATACCTCTTGCCCTCACTATAAAAAATTTCACGCTGCCACAAAAGTTCCCAAGCAGCCACCTGTGACCTACCCATTGCGCCTTTGCCGGCAATTCATCTATAAAATTCTCATTTTTCAACCTCCACACCATAAGTTGACATTCATAATGTTTTTAGTGTTCACAGTTTTGTGCTCTTTCTATATAATTGATATTTGTTAAATATTATTATATTATATATGGTGATCTTGTTGACGTTGATATATTATAATGCTTATTATATTTGTTTCAGTAATAGTTGATTTTAAAATTTGTGATCTGTATATATTACTCAATGAGACAAATTTATAAAGGTTCTTATGGTCCCATATTATTATTACTTTTGTTTTATATGGTTTGATGTTTGTAAAAAAGCTAATTTATATTTAACTCATTTATTTGAGTTACGGTTTGTTTCATTTTTACTTTAATGGATGGCAACTCCTCCAGTAGTGGACAATGAAAGTTTAGATAATGATGATGTGCACATTGTTGAAGAAAATGCCAAAGACATATTTAACATCAAGATTAAGATCAGTCATCTGGAAAACATTTTGAAAGAAGGACAAAAAATGGAAAAATAAGAGCCTTTTGTTAGTACTGCAATAAAGACTATGTTGGAGGTCCTAGAGATGGAACAAGACACTTAAATGATCACATGAAAGCATGCCCTCGGCGAAAACAAATTGAGATAACACATTATTCAAAGAAGCTAAAAACAGATGAGGATCGATGATCAAGGAAATGTGAAGGTAAAGACTTATTCTTTTGATCCTGATGTCACTAGGAGATTGATTGAACGTATGATCATTATGCATGAGTAACCATTAAGTTGCGTTGAGCATGAATGGTTTAGAAAAGTATTGTCTTCTTTGAGCCCAATGTGGAAAACGTGTCACGTAATACTATAAAAAGTGATATTATAGAGCTATACAAGATGAAGAAGGCTAAGGTTGTGAGTTTTATGGAGAGTAACAGTAGTAAAGTTGCAATCACGACTAACATGTGGACTTGTGGCTCCCAAGCAAAAGGGTACATGGCTATTACAGCACACTTTATTGATGATTCTTAGATCTTACGGAGTCAAATTTTGTGGAACCATGTTCATTTCTAATTAACATTGAAATATTTAGGGCATTATATTTGTTTATTGAATATATTTGTAATTAATTGTATATTTTCTATGTAGGTTTATTCATGTGCAAGCTCGACATACTTCTCACATACTTTGTGATATACTATTGAGATGTTTAATGAATCTTAATTTTGAGTGTAAGTATCTACATTAATTGTCGATAATTGCACCACTAATGATCGAATGATTCAATTTCTACTAGATAAACTTGATAAAAATGATTTACTTATGGGTGGCAAATTGTTTCATATGCGTTGTATTGCTCACATTTTAAACTTGATTGTCAAAGAGGGGTTAAGTGTCATTAGTAGGGGTGTTGTTAAAATTCGTGCTAGTGTTGCATTTTGGACAGTTACCCCTCAAAGAAGGGAAACATTTAAAGAGATTTCCCCTAGGTTGAATGTCCCATGTAGTAAGGAGTTAGTTCTTAATTGCATCACTAGATGGAACTCTACTTATCTCATGATTTCTATTGCCCTGGAGTATAAATTTTTTTTTTATAGATTGCATCAATTGGAGGCACAATACAGGTGTTTGCCAAGTGAAAGTGAGTGGGAGTTAGCTCGTATATTGTCGAACAATTTGAAATCATTTTATAATGTGATTGAGGTATTTTCTAGAACTAAGTTCCGACATCCAATTTGTCTTTCATTTATATTTTTGAAATTAGATTATCATTGAGTAGTTGTCTTACATGTGAGCATGATGAAGTTAGACAAATTGCATTTAACATGATTGACAATTTTGAAAAATATTGGAAGGATGTTAATGGAATAGTAACAGTGGCAACAATGTTGGATCCTAGATATAAAATGAAATTGATTGAGTTTTACTTTCCATTGTTATATGGTGATGAATCAAATATTCATATCGAGAGAGCTCTTATGTTTTTTAAGGACTTAATAAAGGAGTACAAATTTAAGGCCAAATTATCTGTAAGTGGTTCTAGCATGGGTGCTTTTAGTTCTAGTATGGGAGATCTAGAGTCTTCAGTTGTTATGTCCCACGTTGAGGAACAAGTTTCAAGTAGGTATGATGATTTTGTGAAAGCCGATATGGTTAAGAACTGTAAGACTGAACTTGAGTCATATTTAGGTGAATATGTGTTGATTACCAAAGACAAAAATTTTGATATTTTGGGGTGGTGGAAAATAAATTCAATACAATATCCTTTGTTATCTAGTATTGCTAGGGATATATTAGCGGTGTCAACAGTTGCTTTCAAGTCGGCTTTTAGCACAGGTGGTAGAGTAGTAGCCCACATTGTAATAGACTACACCCACAAACAGTGAAGGCATTGATGTGCAGTCAAAGTTGGTTGCATGCTTACGCAAGAGGTAAATTATTTTATTGTACTTTAGGCATATTTTAAATTTTCAAACTTTTTTTATTTTCTTTTCTATTTTTTAATCTTTTTTTTCTATTTTCTAAGATGATGGGCTACAACTTCTAGTGAAATTCCTACATTTACAGAGGAAGAAGAAGTTGATGCAGAGACTGAAGAGGTAATTGATTTTATTAATAATTTTGAACATTAATGATTAGTTATTGTGTAATTATCAAAATATATTAGTCTTACTCTAACCTTTCTTTATTAATTCCTATTGGTTTATACAAAAATTTGAAAGTGCGCATGGAAATGAAGTTTTCTTGTCAAATGAAGTGGGAACTGAAATTGAAGTCAACTTTTGAAAGTTTTTGTTAATTTTTAATTTTTCTTAAACTTTGGAACTTAGATTGATTTGGTTTAGTGCTGGAACTTTGAATTTTTTATTTTTTTTTTGTGTTATATTGAATTATGATGATTCTTAAAAGAAAAAAAGTTAAAATTTATTTATTTACATTTAGGATTATTTAGAAAAATGAGATGAGATGGAATATTTAATGAGATAGGATTGGGAGAAATTTTTGTCCCAAAAAAAAGAACAGAAATGAGACTTTTTTTTATCCTAATTCAATACACAGGACTGAGATTGACAAATCCCATTCCATCCCATTCCATTGCCAACCCTAGCAGGCGTATACGAGGATTTCTCATTGGAGTCGGATATAGTAATTATTATTGTATTAGGTTTTAACTTCTTACTAATGTGTTGGTTAGGTATAAAACAGGGTAACAAATGATATTATAACTGCATAAATAGATTTAAATTAATAGAATTAAATTAACATTTCATATTCTCAAAGTCACCAATATTACGTCTTTCATTTCCATGTATACTTAAAGGCACAATACATTTTCAATACTACAACTTTTTACATCATAAAACTAATTGAGGATCATTTTGCAATAATTCCGGATCATCTCCATTAACTTCCATCGACTCATACATCTCTGGAAAAAATTTAAAAAATAGTAGCAAATTAAAACCTAAAATAGCAATAAATTTACACAAATTAAAACCCAAATAGAAATAAATTAGCACAAAAATAGTAACAAATTAACCCAATAAACAACAGGAAATAAACCAAGAGACTGCATGAAAAAATGCCAAAAAGGAGTAAATTAAGCTAAAAAATAGCAAAAATAAACCCAAAAATAGCAGAAAACCAACCGAAACAGCAGGAAATCAAGCCTAGAAATAGCAGTAAATAAACCCAAAAATAGCAAAAAAAGGCCAAAAAAAAGAGAAAATCAAGCCTGAAAATAGAAAATAGCAGGGTATAAAACTTAGAAACAGTAGGATACCAAGTCTGGCAAATGTAGAAAATTTACCTAGAAATAGCACCAAATTTACCTAGAAACAGAAGCAAATCAACACAAAAACTGCAGCAAATTACCCAAAAACAGTAGAAAAAAATCTAAAGAAAGCAAGTAATCAAACATAAAACAGAAAAAAAATTATCTTAGAATTATAAAAAAAAAAGATGAAAAACAAAGAAAATAATGATAAATCCATCTAGAAACAAAAGTAAACAACATTAGAAATAGCAGTAAATTAACCTAAAATTGTAGAAAACAAAGCAAAGAAAAAAAAAGTAGGTATT
The DNA here is from genome assembly GCA_030449075.1 of Murraya paniculata. Classification (NCBI taxonomy): domain Eukaryota; kingdom Viridiplantae; phylum Streptophyta; class Magnoliopsida; order Sapindales; family Rutaceae; genus Murraya; species Murraya paniculata. Next base: position 34,636 of record JAEVFN010000073.1, read on the forward strand.
CAGACAAGAAAATAGCAAAAAAAAATCCCAATAATAATAACAAAAGAGTGAAAAAGCAGCAACAAAACCACAGAAACATAAGCAAATCTGTAGAGAAATTCACTTTTAATTGTACTGAATAATTCAACAAAGAAGAATATATATACAGCTCTAGGAATCCATTCTAGGAAAGTTGAGATTACGAAAGAATTAACCGCTATAATAGGACAGAGTAATTGTAGATTTTATTTCTGTACATAAAACCTAGTAATTAGCTTCATACGGCTGTACAATAATATATAATCCCATTATTCGGATTCTTCAACACTCCTCTTATTGTGCAAATTTTAATGTACTTACAAGTGCATGAGTTTATTAGAATATAAATTAATTAAATTGGACGATAAGAACTGTCAATTTTTAGGAAAATTAAGTCTAATCTAAGGTAATTACAACTCTTTCCTAGTTAAAAAAGAAAATATTTTTGTTTAAAAAAATTTAAACTAAAGATGCAATTAAAATTAAAATGAGTAAATTAACATAAGAATTTAGGAGATTGAGACAACTAGGGTTTCAGAATCTATCATCGTTCAACTTAACAATTATATAATTGTCAATCAATTCATTATTTTAGAGTGACAACTGGAAATCAATCTATGTTTATTCATGAATATAACAATTCAGCCAATTAAAATTAATCTTATGTTAGTTCTTTTTCTACTTAATAGTACGATATCTAAGCACCTCATGTAAACAATATTGAATAATAAAGTGTCAAAATTTTTCTAAGTATTTTATGTAAACAACTTAATGAAAGGCACAAAATTAAAGATAATTATCTATAAACTTTATAGATTGAAACTTAGGTTTAATTAAATATTAATCCTAACAATGAATAACACATCGCAGAATTGATGAAAGTATTTAATTATATTTAACCAAATATGTAAAACAAGAACTATAAATATTAAAACACACGAGTAGAGAATTAATTGAATAAAAAATAAATTATTTCATTGAACAAGGCTTTATTCATTAATTGAATAAAAAATAAATTATTTCATTAAACAGTCTTTATCTTTAACCTTAGTATAAAAAATTTAGTTACATATGATTGTTAATGAATAAAAGAGTAGATAAAACTTGTCATGAGAAATATTAAATCCAAGCGGTTTGCTCTATCTTTCTGTGTGCTCAGTGTCACGGGCCGCCCACACCCACTACGAGTGAAGGCTAATTTGGCGCGCGCACAGCCACACTTCGCAACGATCCTCGCAAATGGTGGAGTGCGTTTAGCGCCAGGCCTCCTCGCACACACTTGCCGGCCCGTGATAAAGCCCGCACCGCAAGCCCAAGCGCCAAGTCATCGCCCGAGCGCCTAGTCGCCGCCTAGTCGTCGCCTAATCATCGCTCGAGCGCCAAGTCATCGAAGCCCAACGGGCCAACATCCACCAAGGCTTACTTGCTCGGCCCATCTTTTAGAATTCTCTACACCCTTCTTGTAGATAAATCACTTGCACAACTTGCCCACTTGTGCAACTTGCCAACTTGTAAATGAGCCTCTAGAATGCTCCACCCACATCTATAAATAAGGGAAGGCACTTAGCATTTGAGCTATCACCCACCAACAAGCAATTGTAAAGCTCTTACTTGTAAAGTTCTCTTAAGTAATAAAATCTCTCAATTGGTTATATTGCTCTCTCTCTCTCTAGCTTTGCTCTTAAGCATTTCTACTTAGCTAGGTTGAGAAACTCTCAAAGGCTTATTTAGCAACTTTGCACTTGAAAGTTGCCTAAGTGCCGCACGGGTTGCTGCACATCAAACTCACCCCGTGACATCAGTCTTCCTTTCGGCCGAGTCCAATTCTCCCCTGTATCCATGTGAAAGCCAAAGTCTTGGCTTATAATTCTTAAGCCACCGACCTTAATGATCAATTAAAGCTTGAATTTTTGTTCTTTTTTCCTTTTTCATCCTTATGTGCAAGCTTTAGTGATTGGCCCATTATTTCTTAATTCAGTCTTACGAACCCCATTACAATTTCTTTGTAATCCATGTCTAAGGCCCACATTAGCAAAAAACCCGAAAATCTCCATTTCTCTCCATTTTTGTTCTCTTTTAGCCGTTTATTTCGTAAATCGTCAATTATTTCCCTGTTCAATAAAATAGTATAATTTTCTAAAAATATGAATAAAAGAGACTAACTAATATATGATTTAATGATTAGAGGAAAAATGTATCAATTTATTATGCCATCAAGTACTCCCAAACTTAGATTTTACAAGTTCTCAAGAGAACAAAACTAAAAATAAAAAAATAAAATAAAATCTAACTAAGCTACTTTTGCAGGTAATCGCGATCACATTTAGCATTCATTAATATTAACCTAAAGATAATAAATAAATACTAAAATCAATGACTTCTCTTTTTTAAGGTATTTTTGTTCACTTCTTCAATCAGATTAATAATAATAATAAAAAAATCATAAGCATTATCTCCATCCTATGGAAATATCGCTCCCACATATGAATCAATCAAGTAAACTTATGTAAAATAATCAATTATCAAAGCTACATTAGTCAAGTCATTTTTAAGAATGATATATCAAATCTCAAAATCTCACAAGATGAGAATGACACTCTCAAAAGAAATTAAACCCAATAAAAACAATCACTTCAAAGAATTGCAAATTGAACAAAAATAATATGATCTAAGTCAAAGGATTCGCCAATCAAACCAATAATAATACTTTTATTCATCTTTTTTTTTATTTACCACCACATCTTTCGGTCCATATCAACAGCTTCTACTTTAGAGTATAATTCCTTAAAATTAAGAAGAACTTTTATTATGATATAACGTAGAGTGGAGACATGGTTAACAAAGAAGGGATTAAGGAAACAAAAACAAAATTTATGCTTTGGAAAAAATAGAGATTTTTATAAAAAATAAATTCAAGGTGCTTTCCACATTGCTTTTCTTTTTCGATCATGCATATGATTCTTTTTTCCAATCACACACTTTCCTTTTTCTTTCTTTTTGGGTTTTTTTTTTCTTGTTTTTCTATTTTTTCTCTTTGCTTCGTTGCACCACTTTTTTTTCAAATAACATAATTATCCCTACTTTTCTGAACCATGAATGCATGATGGAAAATATAAAAACCTAGGGTAATACTCAAATTGGAGTAGGATAGAATAATAAGTTAACAAAGAAAAATGTTATTTTTTCATTTTTTTTATATGCTCAATCATGGGTACTTTGTAATGGGGATGGTTAGAAAAGACTCAAACAGATCAAAGATTGTCTCTTTGTCATCTTTTAGAATTCTAAATAATCTTCTACATCGATTAGTTTAACGAATTTTTAAATGTAACAACTCAAAAAAAAAATCTTTTTTCAGTGATCGACTGAAAAGAAAAAAAGGAATCAAGTATAAAATAATAAATTGCTAAACTGTATAAATAAAAAGTAGGGAAAAGGGTTACCTTCTAAAGAATAATAGATTTAAATAACTCAATCAATTTTACTCATTAAATCTCTCAATTCACACTTGTCACCAACAACAACACGCAAATTAGCAAGCATGCTGCAACATAATTCAAAGCCGAAGATAGTACAAATATTAAAATTTGAAAGCTATCATATCATCTAATGTCAAAAAATCACACAAAATTCCTTAAAATTTTTAATAATTTCTTTTTTAAAGACACCTCACCCTCAAACCTATGCTAAACATTGTCATTAATGTTTTTAATGTTCACTCATGGATGCAAATATGCAAAAATATAAAGAAATAAGAGTGATAACAATGAGGAAATAAATTAGAAGTAACACCTCTGGATAATGTTTTGTAAGAAAGCTAGTAACTAGAAAGAAAACGAAAAGAAAGAAACATGGTAAAGAAACTAGAAATAAAACAAAGTCTAAAATAATAAAATAAATGACATTACAAGGACTTAATTAGAATAGATAGGTCTACCTAAAGCCATCTCTTTTTTTTATCTATGGGGCAAATCCAAATATGATTTCAATCTTTGTTGATTGACTTTAAATATGTTTCCATTCTTTGGATTTTTTATCTTAATAGCTCCATTTATTAGAGAAGATAGTATGAATTAGATAAAAGAGTAAACCTTCGAGAACGTAACTTGCTTGGAAAGAGACACGGTCAATAATCATATGAAAGTACTTTTTGACTCAGTGTAAAGGATTTTCTCAAAATGGACTTACTGCAAAAGCCTCTTGTTCGTGTTTGTAAATCTTGGCATTCTCATAAGCATAATTCTGAATCTCTTTAAGTTTTATTAACTGTAATCTTTTCTTGAAACCACCGTATAGCATATCAAAATTGAATTTCTTAATAGCCCAATGTGCACGATGCTCCAGCTCTATTGGTAGATTACATGCTTTCCCATACACAAGTATACAAGGTGGCATCCTAATTGGTGTTTTGAAAGTTGTACTATATGCCCATAATGCATAATTAAGTCTCAATGACAAATCTTTTTTATCTGGGCTAACTTTTTTTTTTTTCCTAGAGTTTGCTTGATCTTTACTTACCCACTAGCTTAAGGATGATATAGGGTGGCAATCATGTGTATAATGGAATATTTTTCTAAAAGAGTGTTGAAAGGTTTATTACAAAAATGGGTACTGCCATCATTAATTATAGTTCAAAAGAAACCAAAACGAGATAGAATGTTACTCTTCAAGAATTTCACTACAGTCCTATGATCATTAGTTTGGCATGGAACAACTTTAACCCACTTCGAACACATAATTAACTGCAGCCAATATGTACTGATAACCAAAAGATGGATGAAAAGGTCCCACGAAATTAATACCCCATGCATCAAAGATCTCAACAACAAAAATAGGATTGAGTGGCATCATGTTCCTCTTTGAAATGTTAACCATGCATTGGCACTTATCACACAAAGGAATAGAAAATATAAGCATCATGAAGAAGAGTAGGCCAATAACAATCACATTGTAATATTTTTGTAGCTTTTTTTTTACACTAAAATGGCCCCCACAAGCTTGTTCATGGTAAAAAAAGATAACACTTTGAAATTCATTCTCTGGAGCAAATCTCCTAATAATTTGATGACCACAACATTTATATAAATAAGGATCATCCAAAAAGAAATTCTTCACTTCGGCTAAAATCTTTGTTCTATCTTGCTTTTTGTCAAGTGTTCTAGAACTTGACATGTAGTAAGACAATTAAGTACATCAGCAAACCGTGGTAAAACATTTACACTTATAAGTTGTTCATCCGAGAAAAACTCATCCAAAGGTAAAGATTCTTGAATAAATTTAAGATTAATACGAGACAAGTGAACCGCCACAACACTCTCAGAACCCTTTTCATCTCGAAAATCAATGTAAAATACTTGCAAAAGTAACACCCAATGAATTAATCTTGCCCTGGCATTTTTCTTAGCAAGCAAATATTTCAGAGTAGCATGATCAATAAAAATAACCACTTTACAGCTTATAAGATAAGATCTAAATTTATGTGAACATCATAGCTAGCGTTTCTTTTTCTGTGGTTGAATAATTTAACTATCCATTATTGAGTGTCCTACTAGTATAATAAATAATATAAGGTAACCAATCTGATCTTTGTCATAAAATTACTTTTACAGCATAATCAGATGCATCACATATAATTTCAAAAGGCAAATCTCAATTAAGTGGCTAAATGATAGGTGAAAAGTCAACAATTTCTTAATTTTTTAAAAAACTTTAAGACAAGAATCATCAAAGATAAAAGGCGCATCCTTAACAAGTAAATTACATAAGGGTTTGGAAATTTTACTAAAGTTTTTTATGAATCTACCATAAAAACTAGCATGTCCAAGGAAAGATCTTACTTCTTTATGGATTTTGGAGATAGAAGATTAGAAATTAAATCTACCTTAACTTTATCAAATTCTATACCTCTATGGGAAATTATATGACTAAGAACAATGCATTGTTTTACCATCAAATAATATTTCCCCAATTTAAAACCAAGTTCTTTTCTTTACATTTCTATAAAACTAACGTTCGATGATACAAACATTCATCAAAGAATCTCCATAAATAGAAAAAATCATCCATAAACACTTTCAACCATATTGGAAAAAATACCAAGCATATATCTTTGAAAGATAGCATGTGCATTACATAAACCAAATGGCATTCTTTTGTATGCAAAAGTTCCAAAAGGGCAAGTAAATGTAGCTTTCTCTTAATCTTCTAGAGCTATAGAGATCTAATTGTATCCTAGATATCCATCTAAAATGCAATAAAAGCTATGACTTGCACGCCTATTGAGCATTTGATCAATAAATGGAAGAGGAAAACGATACTTTCTTGTGACTAAATTCAATTTTCTATAATCAATGTAAAAACATGCCAACCTTTAGTTACTCAAGTATGAATTAATACATTTCTAACATTAGTAACTGCTGTAACACCAAAGTTTTAGGAATAATTTGCACAGGGCTGACCCATGAGCTATCTAAAATAATATAAACAGTTCATCCATTTAATAATTTCTTTTCAGCTTTTATTACCCCTTTCTTGTTAAGAATTAACCTACGTTGCATCTCTCTAATAGATATTAATATAATGCATGTAATCTATAGGATTAATACCTTCAATAATTACTACAAGAAAAAATGGATTCGACAATGTGTAATGTATGTTGTTAAACATCTTTAAGAACGTTTGATCGCACATTGTGAACGTTGATGTTGTCTTAAGTAGAACTATATTTAGGAACACTCCATGTGTGTTGTGAAAAGTCCTTTGCCGTGTTGCCAAAATATATTTAACCACACTCAATAGATGTGGTTAAAACCTTAATTTACTTGTTATTTTCAACAACAATTAGATGCAAGTTGCGAATTACATTTTGCTTAAAAAAAATTTATATATATATTAATTACAAGCTCTACAAATGTATTAATATAAAAAATAGCAAAAACAAATAACATATTAATACAAAAGAATCCAGTAGCATCCTTATGTAATTTTCAATTAATACAATATTTTTAACAAGCATAGTGTACAAGAATTTAATAATGCAAAATAGTAATTTTTATATTAATCTCTTTTTTCTCCATGGTAATTTTACAAAAAGTTAGCAAACCTCTAACCAAATCCAATTCTTCAATCTCTCCATAAGAGCATTAGTGATAAACCTTAATTTATCAAAAAGATAACTCCTGCACCAGCAAAGACCAAAATTCATTAAAATAAATAAATAAATAAATAACTTAATACAAGCAACTAATAGAAAGACAAAATTAGCAAAGGATATTACAAATGTGAGTAACAGTCTATAACCACTTATCTCAAGATGCAATACCTCTATATTATTGCAAGAATCACTCGACCATTGATTTCAGCCATTAATTACTTAGCATATTTCCTTCCTTAAATAACGACTTTACACATTTATCATCCTTGTTTATTATTTAATTGTTATGACTCCATCTTTTGTGATTCTACCATATGCATCTTGACTACCCTTCCAAGTTTTTCACAATCAACAAAAAGATAGATGGCTTGCTATAACCTACTAATAAGTTCCTTTTTCTTAAAGAAAAAGAACCGTTACATGTCAGAAATTTTTTGAAGCTTGGAATTGAAATTTTAAGAAAATAATTTGAAGAGTGACGCAATAATCTGTTTTTATTTCAGAAAATAATCTCATAATCTGGCATCAATATCATTTAAAAAAACATAATTAAAAAAAATGGCATGTCATTAAGCATTACCATCAACTCAATTTAAAATAATAAAGAAAGTAACTGATAGAAACTTACTTCCTGCTACTACTTTTCATTCCTTTGCTACCAGCTTGTGCTTCCATCAGGCGATTGCAATATACTAAAATGTGCAAAACTTGGGATTCTCTCCACCAAAATATTACATGAAGAGTCAATAAGGGAAAATAATTTTAATTTTTAAGTCCAGAATCGCTAGCTAAAATTTAACACAAAATGAGACCACATAAAAAATATACTGAAAGAATGAATGTGGAACAATAACATTTGGTAGTTGTTGTTATTTTATTGTTATATGTTTTAGGTGTCAATGTGCAAGTGTACACAACAAGTATTCAGATCGTCTCTACAGGGATTGATGTTATCAGATTTGCTAAAGGAATATTAATAGTATAATTTCAGTCTGAATTAAAATAAAGTCACGAATGAAATAAAATAAGAAAATGTAAAAGACAAAATGCAATAAGTTTAATTCTCAAGTCAACCTAAGAAATGTAGTCAATGGGAAAGGAGTAGTTGAGTGACTAAACTCACTTAATGGTAGTGACTGTTTTTTTTTATTATGATTCTGTTGTTATAGCATCTACTATAGCACTGAGCAGAATCCCTCATGTATCCTCAATTGTTGCATGTTGGATATCTTATATCTAATACAACCCAATAATAAAAAGTTGCTACGCTAACATTAGATATGGCATTAAGCGTTCTAGATTCCAACAGCACTACAAGGTGAATCCTCATGTCTAGATCAAGTATAGCCCTATTCAAATCAAGATTTGCTCAACTTAAAATACCTAATCTAAAACCATTTATTATCTTAACTTGTTCCACTAAGTCAGACTTTTTTTAGGCTCCTTCTTAGTTAATATCCTCTAAATGGGTGATTGGCCGAAATAGGAAATTGTAATGAGTAAAATCAAGATAAAATGCTACAGCAAATATAGAGCAACGCGCAAATATCGGTCAAATAACCATTAAGTTTGTTTAGCACTCAACCACAATAAAATTAGTTTATGATTTGTGATGAAATAGTAACAAGAATCGTTTTGGCCATTAAATACATTCTCATAGATAAAAGAAAACAAGAAAATAAAGATGAGGGGTTGAGTTCCGCTTCATCTTGCGATCTATCTTTTTTTTTCCCCTTGAATCTTCTGCTGAAGTCCTCAATTCTCTCTTTTGCTCTATTTTCTTTTTATTTTTCTCTGTTATTTTTTTCTTAGTGAAGGCTCACTCTCTTCTTTTCATGCATGCTCCTTTTTATAACTTGGAATTAGAGCAACCAAAAGCTTACAGCCGCGTGTCTTCTATTTTTGGAAATCTTGGATCGCAATCTTTTAGTTAACACTTGCGAAATCTCGTCTGCCTTTGCTGCAGGGTTGCTGCAGCATCGTCTGCAGCTTCTTCACTGTTCCAAACTTCTTTTAATTCCTCTATAGCCAAGTTCTTTTGCCTCCTCTGCAAGTCTATTACAACGGCTTTCCATATGTAAAATTTGAACTTCTTGGTCCTAACAAAATCAGGGCACTAAATGATCTAAAATAAAATTAATTTATCAACATTAAACTTAAACATATGCTTATGAAAAATGTAACTAAAATACAAAAAAACGCATCAATTTACTCTCCAAGCAATATCAGTTTAAGTCTCAAAATGTCATCATAACACTCATTTCATAGAGTTTTTAGTAGCCATTAAAGTAAATTCACAAAACCTGAATCATCTAACTGGAAAACACAATTTCAAAGACTATGCAAACAACCAAATTCCTATTTCAATAGCACAAACAGAAAAAATTGGAAACTAAAGCACAAGCAAAACCAACTAGCCTAACAATTATCGTGCATTCATTTCACAAACTAAAACAAACATCAGATTTCACAAATAAAACACAAAAAATAAACAAAATTGATATAAAGAAACAAAACCAAGTAGCTTGGAAATATAGCTAGAACAGAGCAAGTTTAATTAGTTGATTTAAATTTACTACATTTCTCAAAATGTTTCAGCAACTTCAAACTAGTTCTTTCAAACAAGCTACCTGATTTCAAAAATGCTAATCACTATTACAGTCAAACAACGAAGAAACTAATAAAAAATTATACAAAATAAACATTGCTTGTGGCTCAAGAATTTATTCCATTTTTCGACATATCCATCTAGATCAAGATATGCAAGGGCTACTCTTTCTTGCAGTTCTTAGATTCTCATAGCATGAAAAAATTAATATCAATAAATCAAATATGAAGTGAATAAAATAATTGAGACAACAATAAACGTTTTGTTCTCACTTCAGGTCTTGAGGGCTTGACCCAGAGGTAATAGGCGCAGGGTTTTGCCGATGACCTACGAAGCCAAATTGGCTCTGTCTCTTACATACACCTCCCATCGAATCCCAATAAATTACTTCACATTTTCGATTGTTCTTCTCTAGCTACTCGCATTAGATTCGATTTTGTAGCTCTTTATCACCGTCACCTATTGAATGGGCCTTTTTTTAAAATTCAATAATCAATTAGGGTTTGCTATGTTGTTACCAAATCACGATTTGATTGACTTCGGACTTGCCATTCAGATAATGGAAGGAAAGAAACAAACCCAAATGTAAACCCTAGAATTGCAACAATGACACCATGATTAATTTACTCAAAACAGACGATGAAGGCCATGATGAAGAAGATGGGTTTTCCACCTACTAAAATTGAGTTCTGTAGCTTCAAATTGCTTCGATTGAAAGAGGGTAATAGGTTTTGGTTTTGGATTTGATAAATTTATAAGGGAGGGAACGTACTTGATGATGAAAAACAAATGAGGGAACCTCCCTGAATTTGCCCTAGTATTGGACAGCAGTGTTCTAAACATCACCGTTTAGAAAAATAAAAAATAAAATAAATTAAGAAATTGACATATTATTTGATTTATTTAATTGTTTTGTTAATTTCATTTTATTTTTAATATTATTAAAAATATTAATATCATCATCATCATCATCATTATCATTATTTCACAAATGTATAACACTTTTAATATTTACTATAAATTGTAAAATAACAATTAATGGCATTTGTTAAAAGCATGTTGTAAAAATTTTTGATTAATTGACAACAAGCATAAGAACATTGTTAGAAATATTTTCAACAACACGCAAAGTTGTAAGTTGCTAAAAATTACTCAATTTATAACTTTTTAACAACGCTCTATAAAAAATTTCTCATAATTGACAAGTACAAGAACTTTGTATGTAAGTTTTTTAGCAACATGTAGACTTGCACATTGTGAAATGTACGTTGTGGTTTTTTCTATTGACAACATTTAATTAGTGCATGTTGCTAAAGTGCTGTTGTCTTAACCTTATTTTCTTGTAGTGAATATCAGTAATGGTCCATCCTATTGCCTCTTTATGCTCTTTTCAAATACCCAACAACTTCTTATTTTTGCTCGGGACCAAGGGAAGAAGAAATAATACTAGGCAAGGTGTCAAATTCTCCTAAGGATGCATTTTTTAGACTTGGGATAATGCTTTAAGTTCTAATTTTGGTGGTATCTTTGTAGATAAACTAATTTTCTTCTTAGAATGAGGCAGTGGTTCTAGTTTTGTTTTCTATTTGGTTGTGTCCATAATTAGAGTTGCATCTAATAAGGCATTGACTTTTATAATTACACTATTATCATTAGAAGATAAACCAGAGTGGGTTAAACATGTCTTTAATAGATCATTGGTGTGGTTTGAAATAAATGAATCTTCTACTAATTCTTTAATAATATCTACATCAATAAACTCATCTTCTTCATGTGATTGTTTGTTAACATTAAAAATATTTAATTTCATGGTCATAGTACCAAAGGATAGCTGTATCTTTCCATTCTTGCAATTAATAAGAGCATCAATTATAGCTAAGAATGGATGACCTAGAATAACTGAGGTGTGCTTTTTTGGATCCTGTACAGGTTGAGTTCCAATAATAATAAAATCAATAGGATAGTAAAATTTATCAATCCATATTAACATATCTTTTATAATACCAGGTGGTATTTTTATTGATCTATCAACAAGTTGCAAAACAATATAAATTGAATTTAATTCACCTAGTCCAAGCTGCATGTAAATTGAATTTAATACTAGCTCTCAAATCTAAGAATGCTTTATCAAACAATTAGCTCCTAATAACTTATGAAATAATAAGGGAATTTGATCCTTAAAATTTTGGTGGCATTTTGTATTAAAGTAAATTGCTAGCTTGTTCAATTAGAATGCCTTCTTGGTAACATGCAAATTTCTCTTTTTAGTGCATAAATCCTTTAAAAACTTGGCATAGGAAGAAATTTGTTTTATAGCATTGACTAAAAGGATGTTTATACTCACGTACTTGAAGATTTCCATAATCTTACCTATTGAAGTTCCTTTCTCTACTTTTGCTAACCTTTGAGGAAAATGAACCTTTGGAATGTAAGCTCATTGGCTACTTTCTTCTAAATCATTTGGTGATGAGTTGTTTGATGGAACTGAACCTGAATAAGTAGGTTCAAATGTTTTTTTTTTTTGTTGGAATCTTTACTTTGTTGTCAAACAATTTTCTTCTTCTCAGGGTCATGATAGATTTTGCTTCTTGTTGCTGATGGCCTAAACTGATCCTACTTTATATACTCCTTTAGGATTAGAAACTGGTTAACTTAAGAATTTTCCTTTTTATAGTTGCTGCTATATTCTAAGTTGATGAAGTTGGTTGTCCTATCATTCTCTCAATGTTAGACATGAACTTCACTTGATAATTCTAGATGGTCCTGACCTCATTTCTTAATTTTACCATAGTATCCTCTGTAGATTTTGATTACCTTTGAATTGCTTCTTCCCACAGTTTATGCTGCGAGAAGTTATGGTTAAGCTGTCTAAAGGTAGGCTGAGAAACTTGAAGAGCTTGAATTGTTGTCACATTCTATTGAAAACCTTGTGACCATGAAAAGTTAGGATGACCTCTCCATCCTAGATTGTAAATGTTGGAATAAAGATTATTCTCAGTATATCTTCTCAGCATGTTAATGAAGTTGACTTGATCAAGGTAAGAATCTTGTTCAGACTGGTTGTAAGCTTGTAATGCAATAGGATTAACGCCTACAAATAGGGTGAACTGACAGCAAAGTCCTTCTACCATGGTTTTGACCTCTTTAATATCGTAAATAGATTCATCACCGTGACCTTATTCAATCCTCTTATTCTTCTATTATTTCTTGAAGACTAAATCCTTTGTTGGGAATTGTTTGCTTGTCTTTGGAAAAAGTCCCAAATTTCGGTTGCACTATTGGACATAAGGTCACCTCTACTAGTGGCCATCAACCACTCTTGAATATATGGTAATAATTCTTCTAGAAAATTTTGGCATTGATATCATTTTTCAAACTCATGATGAGGATACTTCAAGAGTAAGCCATTAAATCTCTTCCGTGCTTCAAAAAATAGTTCATTCTCTTTTTGCATAAACTCTAATATCTCCCTACGAATAGAATTAGTCTTATGACCAGGAAAATATTTATTCAAAAATTTCTCAGCCATTCTCTCCCAAGATGTAATGCTATTAGCTGACAAATTATTACAACATGGTCTAACTCTATTTTTCAGTGAGAATAGAAACAAATGAAGTTTAACATTATCATGCAAAAAAATTTTCATATTTAAAAGTTTGGCACACAACATCAAAATCATTCAAGGGATCTTCATTATCTAAGCTATAAAATGGGAAATAATTAAGTACATTAGAGTTTATTTCAAAACTCTTGGCAGCAACATGGGGATATGAAATGCTTGAGGAGCTTAGATTAAGTAATGGACTAAAGCAATCTTTAAAAGGCTATTCTTGTGGTTCTCTAGCCATTTTATCTTCAATTATATTTTTTAAAGTAATCTTAAGAAAAAAGGCTTTCTTTTTTTTTTTGATGAAATGTTCTCTAAATTTCACTATATATTGGTTCTAAATCACACAATAGAGATCTACGACCATGCATGCAATCAAACAAGAACAATACATAAAATCTACGAAAATATAAAAAAAAAATAAAGAAAAGAAACCAACCTGCTTTGTTGTTATAAAAACTAATTACTAGGGACAAAATTGGAAAGCGCAAGTATGTAACCTATTATGCTGCACTATCCCCATTTTAGTATATGTTCACTGCGAATAGAAAACGTAAAAAGAAAACAAATTAAGTAATACTAAATGTAACAAAGTAAAGAAAATTTAAATTTGATTAAGATCTTTAATAAATTCACGCGAAAACTAATACGAATGAAATGAAATTAAAAGAATAAAAAAAACTAACTTATACGAAAAAAATAAAATAATCTAAAATATACAAATTGTGAAATTAAATTCATGTGACTTTCACCAAAATTTGGTAAAAGTGCACAATTGATGCCAACTTAAAAATTAATTGATTTTTTTAAACTAGTATAACTAAAGTAAAAATAAGATCAACCTATGTCAGACAATCTTTCCAATATAGTCCCCGGCAACGGTACTAGAAACTTGTTGTGCAAATTTTAATGTAGTCGCGAGCGTACGAGTCTACGTGAGTATAAACTAGGAATAATGAGGTCAAACCCACAGGGATCATCAATTTTTAGGAAAACTAAGTCTAATCTAAGCTAATGAAAACTACCCTAGTTACAAAATAATATATTTTGTTTGAAAAGAATTGAAATAAAGATGCAATTAAAATTAAAACGAGTACATTAACACAAAAATTCAAGAGATTAAGGCTACTAGGGTTTCATAATCTACCACAATTCAACTTAACAATTATATAACTATCCATCAATTCCCAGTCTGAGATGACAATTCGAAATCAGTTTATATCTACTCACAAATATAACAATTCAGTCCAATTAAAATTAATATTATATAAGTTCTTTTTCTACTTAATAGTATGATATCTAAGCATTCCAAGTAAATAATATTGAATAAAAAAGAGTCAATGTTTTCCCTAGGGGTGGGCATCGGTTCGGTTCGGTTCGGTTTCGGGATAAATTTTCAGTTTCGGTTTGGTTCGGATTTTAAATTAAAAAATCCGTTCAGTTTTTAAGGAAAAAAAAAAAAACCAAACCGAAATCAATAGTTCGGTTCGGTTCGGTTTCGATTTTTCGGTAACCATTTGCTTAATAGTTCAGATTATCAAATTGGTTTTTCGGTTCACTTTAACTTGTACACATGGCCTACTATAATTAATGTATAATAAATAAAAATAAAATAATTTACAAATTTGTATTTGCAAAAAATATATATATATTTTGCAAGAATTTTAGACTAAAATGATGAATTTTTCAGAATCATTATCACTAATTTTAATATCAAAACTTTTGGCCCACAACAAAAATAAAGTAAAATAAGTTTCTACGTCATAATATAATTTACCAAAAAATATGGATTGGGATGATATCTTGCTCCGCTGACTTTCGGTCAAGGACAGTTTTGAAAATTTTGCAAAAAAATTAGGCCATAACAGAAATTCTATATGTAAACATTTCCTAAATATTGGGCCATAATAAAATTATATAAAGTACAGGGATTTACATGATAATCGGATCGGTTCGGGGTTTTAAAATTTTGACCCGAAAACCGAACCGAACCGAACCATTCGGTTCGGTATTTTTACATTCGATTTTTTTAGAGTAAAAAAACCGAAACGAAACCGAAAAAAACCGAACCGAACCGGATTTTTTCGGTTTCGGTTCGGTTCTTGCCCACCCCTAGTTTTCCCAAGTACTTTATGTAAATAATTAAATAAAAGACACGGAATCAAAGATAATCATATACATACTTTAATGATCGAAGTATAGATTTAATCAAATATTAATTCTAACAATAAATAATGCATAACAAAATTGATCAAAGATTGAATTATTTTTAACAAAATACGTTAAATAAGAACCATAAACATTAAAACACATGAGTAAGGAAATAATTAAATAAAAAGTAATTTATTTCACTGAACAACACTTCGTCCTTAACCCTAGTATAGAAGATCTAGTTACACAACTGAATTGGGAATAAAAGAGTAGATAAAACTTGTTATGAGAAATAAACCCAAGCCACTAGCTCTTCTCAAAATGCCATGGCTGATCTTTCTTCCTTGCAGCCACCTCTAATTTTCCTCTTCTGTATTCGTGTAACAGCCAAAGTCTTGGCTTATATATCTTCGCCGACTTTACTAATCAACTAAAGCTTGAATTTTTATTTTTTTATTCTCTTTTTCGTCCTCATGTGTTTTAGTTATTGGCCCATAAGTTCTTAATTCAATCTCATTAAGCCCATTATAATTTCTTCTCAATCCACGTCTAAGGCCTACGTTAGCAAGAAACTCCATAATCTTCATTTCTCTCCAATTTTGTTCCTTTAAGTCGTTTATTCCATAAACATTCAATTATTTCCCAGTTCAAAAAAATAAATTAAAATATCTAAAAGTATAAATAAGACTAACTAATATATGATTAAAGGAAAAGTATATCCATATGTTATGCTTATCACCCCCTCAAGCTAGTTGTCAAAGATCGATCAATCCCAGTTTGTCTTGCATGTTTTTGAATGTAGGATTAGAGAATCCCTTAGTGAGGATATTAGTAATATAGCCACATGTTGGAACATAAGGGGTACAAATCAGTCCACTGTCGAGTTCTACTGTCCACTGTCTTTTGTTCAATCATGTTGCACTAGATTATGTGCAGTACTGATCGCGATTTATTGTCAGAATAAAACCATATAGGTCCTTCCCACTACACTTTTAGATCTTCTAGGATGATCTTAAGCCGTAATAGCTCCTAAAATCCCGAATGCGATTGATTTAAATTCATATCCGCACTGGACCTCGATACCACAGTTTGTTCTTTTTTTTTTCTTTACTTCTCTGTAACACTAGGTTTTCTTCCAATAGAATACAGTAACCTAAAGTATACCTTAGACAACACTGGATTTGCCCAGTAGGTATCTGTATAGCCTTCTAATCTTAGAGTTTTATTTCTTCTATAAGGAATTCCCTTGGCTAGAGTTGTTTTTAAGCAAATACTCTATAGGCTAATTGAAGGTGGGCGTCATTGGATTGTGCATAAACTGGCTTATCAAGCTTACTACAAAACTGTCTGGACATGCATGTGAGAGATAGATGAGCTTGCCAACCAGTCTCTGATATCGACCTTTGTCTACTTCTTTTTCTTCACTGATGTCAAGTTTCTGTCCTAGATCAATTGAAGTGTCGCACGGCTTACTGTCTCTCATGTCCACCTCTTTTCTTTTTTCTGACTGAGATATGCTGTGCAAATTTATTTAAATCACAAGCACACGAATCTACTATAGGACAAGTTTATGGTGACAAGTATTAATCCCACGAGGAGGAAGATTTATTTACATGTAGGGTTAATTTTATAAGTTCGTTTGTGAATTGGTTGGATGTGACTTTTTGAGCAATATTAAAAAAATGGCGGGAATAAATTAAAAATCAAACAATACAAATGGAGTACTTGAGTTTCTGGATTCACATTCAACATTTCATAATGGACTTAATATTCCTTTTTAGTTCCAATCAATTTATAAGAGGGTATTTTCATTCCTCATAGTTCTCATTCCATTAAATATGATATTAAGCACTCATTGTACCAAAGAAAAATAATCTTCTGGTAAATGTAGTGACTATGCCAGGTAATAATAATCCTATTGTAGACAATGTGGCAAGACCGTACACTAAATAATTTAGATGCATTCTCTGTCAACATTGAATCAAGATGAATCACTAATATTATAGGGGAGTTTCTCTCTTATATATTGTAAAATCCTCATCATGCCAAATAGTAATGATTTTACACCAGGAAGCATGTATATTATGCAATATCTAGATAATATTATTATTGTCTGTCAACGATTAGTCAAAAAAATCCACATAAATCATAGAGAGAGGGTGAATAAACTAACCAAATTAAGCCAATGGATTATGTTGAAGCTTCACCTTTAATCCAAGCTTGAAATGAAATTGACCACTCATAACTAAATGAGGAGTGAAATGGTAATTCTATTAAAATACATAGAAAATATAAGATAAAGAAAGAATTACAAAAAATTGAATGATAAAGAAAGAATTACAAAAAATTGAGCTCAAATTTGAATTTAGAGCTGTCGAATTAGGGGGGAGAGCCCCTTATTTATAGATACAATGAGTAAATCATGGCCATCAGATGAAAACAATTTGGATGCTCAATATTGCACCATGTGGCAAGCTCTGATTGGCTGGAACACATCACCAGGGCTGTGATTCAGTCCAATAATATGCTACCACATAATCAATCAACACCACATCATCGGTCAATGTCTTGTCAGCTTTTTTCAGCCGAATAGGATGCTACCACTTTATTAGTCAATACCACGTCATTAATCAATGCCAAATCAGTATTTTTCCATCCAATAGGTTGCTGCCACATCATCGATCATTGACATATCAGTTGGGCCCACCAAAATCCTAAAATTATGATTTTGTTCTTTATGTACTTCCTAATGTTTTCAGCTATTTTGAGCTTAAAAATATTATCTGTTTTACTACACAATTTCTCGTTAATTGTAAAATAACTAAAATATCCCTGAAATATATAACATACTCAAATGATAATAAAACGCACACAATCAAAGTTTAAAGGATTTAAATACATAAAAGTAGAATGTATTCTCTAGCACTCAACACACTGCCTAGCCAGCTTATTGCTAGTCCCTAACAAATTAAGCGATAATATCTAGCAAAATCCAAATTGAAATCTCTATTTTTTTTTCTCTTCTTTTTTGGGGCAATTATGTTTACTTCTTTAATCAGATTAATGTTAACGACCAAATAAAAGTATAAGCATTATCTCCATTATTGAAAAGTCACTCCCACATCAACTATTCACACAAATCAATCAGGTAACTCATGCAAGATGATTAATTATCAAAGATATATTAATCAAGTCACTTTCAAGAATGACATGCCAAACCTCAAAATCTCACAGGTAAGAAGACACTCTCAAAAGAAAATAAGTCCAATAAAAACAATCATTCTAAGGAATGGTAGATTGAGAGAAAATAACATAAAAACAATGTCACACACTCTCACCAAAATGAATGAATAATGTCCATAACTTAGAAAATAATATGATCTCAAGTCAAATGAATTACTAGTCCAACCAATAATATTATTTGTATGTATTTTTTATTACTTTTTTATGATCACCACATTTTTTAGTCATATTACCAACTTTTACTTGAGACTATAGTTCTCTAAAATCAAGGACTTTTACTATGACGTAACATAGGCTAGAGAAATGGTTAACAAAGAAGGAATTTTATTTAAATCCCTAATTTTAAATTTATTAAAATTATTTATTTATACTTATTATAAAATAAGTAAATGGGGAATGGGATGGGGGTGGGGAAAACATTCCCCACATGAGGATTTCCCATCTCCACCCCACTAAATTTATTGTGGAATGGAGGCAAAAATTTTTAATGGGGTGGGAAATGGGGTAGGCCTCCCCACCCCCACCCCACCCCATTGCCATCCCTTTAGAAAAAATAGGAAAAAAAAATACAAATATATATATATATATATATATATATATATATATATATATATATATATATGTAGTGCACCACTTTTTTTGAAAAAAAAAATCCTCTATATTTTTCTAAAACATGAATAGGTGATGGAAAACATAAAATATAGGATGATATTACAAATTAGAGTGGGATAGGATAATAAGTTAACAAATAAATTTTTTTTTATGGGCTTAGAAGGGGTAACTATAGATATATCATAATAGGAATTGTTAGAAAAGACTCAAAAGAATCAAAGGTGATCTTTTTGTCATTTTTTAGAGCTCTAAATAGTCTTTTATATCTACTAGTTTAATGGACTTTCAAATGTAACAACAAAAAATTTTTCTTTTTATTTTTTTATTACTCAACTCAAAAGAAAAAGATAGAGATTATGTATAAAATAATAAACTGCTAAGTTATGAAAAAGGATTGCTCTCCAAGAAAAATAATAGGCCGAAAAACTTACAACTTATTATGGCATGCACACTTCTTCGAATAACTCAATCAATTTCACTCATTAAATTTCTCAATTAACACTTGTCACCAACATCAATATGCAAGTGACAAATATGGTATAACATAACTCAAAGGCAAAGATAATACAAATACTAAAATTTAGAAATCATCATGTCATCCAATGTCAAAAGATCACATAAAATGTCTTAAATTTTATTTTTATTTTTATTTTTATTTTTAACTAAAGTCCAAGACTATGAAGACGCATATCAAGAGTAATTAAATTCCATATTCGACCATTTTCAACTCAAAATTTTTGAAAATTTTAGTAAAAGTACAATAACACAACTATCAGTTATTCTACAACTGTCAATTATTCCTTTCTCTCAACCAGGATGAGACATTGTCCTCAATTCTAAAAGGAAAGAAGTAGAGTTTAGAAAATATTACCTAGATGCTGCAACATACGAAAATATTTACAAATGAGGGGTTAAATCTAATTCGCACTTCTTACTACTGCTACTGCCACCATCATTACGTGACCAATCTAATGTAATGATTCTTAATTACATGGTTAAGAAACACTATCAAGCCATTATAAAAGTTATTAACATTTAACAAACCAATAGGTTTTTTATGAATGTTCAAATGGGTTTAAGTTGCGAATGTAATCAGTGCCTCTAGAGTTACAAAATCTCATGGCAAGAAAATAAAGCGCCGGCATGATTTAGCATCTCGAATATTCTTTCTTGCACACTTGAGATGATTAGCTCTTCTCCAATTGGTGAACCGGGTAGACATCTAAGAGGTTTTAGGGCTTTTTGGATGATAAAGAGCACTTGGCTTCCTCTACTGTAAGCAGCTTCCGAGACAAGTCTTGATAACTAATGGTCATCTCCTCCATATACCAAGTGTACTTTTTTCTCTGCTAGCACTCGACCAAGATCTATATCTGTTTGAACAAACTCTTTGTATTTTCCATAATGAAGGCTAGAAAACACACAAACGTTCTTAAATTATCTATTGAGAAAATTCTTGTGAGTGTTTAAAGTAAGCTCGTATTTAAAGATTCTGGTGATAGACATAATTCTACACAACTGTAAATAGGGTGGTGTGTTTGTCAAATGATGCATGAAGTTTGTGGCTCAAGAGTCAAAAGTAAACAGCAAAGAAAACAAACAGTAAGTAAAGATAAAGTCACACCATTAAAAGCAATAATACAAATAATAAGATAATAGTAAAATAAAAGAATATGTACTTGTAGTTGTGACTGTGGCTCACATTTTCCTTTAGTTTTACATCTACAGACGACTTAAATGCCCTATATAGGTCAAGGATAGGCTTCCCATATAGTTTTCTTATAAATTGGCAAACATGGTAATTTATAGTAAGATTCCCAAGAATAGATCATGCACGTTTTTTTTTTTGGAATAATGACCATAATTGGGAAATTACTCTTGTACGTATCCACTAGGATGTGTTTTAGGAGTTGAAAGGATATCATCTAATGACTCTTTATTCATGTCATCCCTAATGAATTGAATCTTGTCTTCCTTATTATTGGACACCATTCCCAAAGATTTACAAGGACATCTATTGCAATTTGTTTGAGCACTCTTATGACAAGAAACTTGGAGCTGTCTAGCTCTTTGTTTTCTTGAATAGTCTTTTTTCCCGTAACCAGCCGTGCAAGCAACGAATTTGGAAGGTGACTTCTTTGTCAATCATAAATTGGCTTCAATTAACCAATGGATGTCAATAGAGATGTTATTTCTCATAAGCAGTCACAAGCATTCTGACTGAGATTTGTAGATTGTAAAGAGTACATTTTGAGAGAGAGAAGGAAATTGCTTGTGAAGCTTTGCAAGAATTGTGTTCCTATCTATACCTTGGCTGAAGAATGTCAGTTATTGTAGGAACTGATGGAACCAACTTTAATAATCACAGAGTACCGTTATCTGCCACTTAACCAGGGTAACAAATGACAACACACCAAACAAAAGAATTAATCTAGTGAAAACAGGACACATGTGAAGACAAACAACAAAAATAAAAACACAAAATGTAAAAAGTGGGATGTTAATTCACCATTGTCCCTTTATTGGGTTTACCTTAAGTTCTAATTGGATATCATAGATACCAACTTCTATTTTCTTGAGTTGTCTTTCTAGCTCTTGAAAATGGAAGACTAACGGTGGTGGTCGTAGATCCCAAATAGAATATGATTTACAAATTTAGAGCATGTCACTTAGGTGACACTTCACACATAGAAGTTTCACACATAGAAGTTTATTAAGGTGGTTGAAGCGGATCTGTCTCATTAAGCTAGTCATTACGTATAATACAAGTGATAAAAGAAAATATAATTGTTAAACAAATATATTTAAGTGAGAAACAATCAAATAATTTTAATCAACCAAACAAAATAACAAAAAATTAAATCACCAAAAGAAAAGACTCAATCATGATGTGGTGGGTCACTCAAATTTATTTTGGTGTTTTCCTTATGTGGTTGGTACTTTAGATATAGCTTTAATATTTGACCATTAACTTTAAAACTGACACAATTTTTTGGATCCTTAATTTTAATGGTCACATGTGAAAAAATAGTGTAAACAATAAGTAGACCAGACTATCGAAAGCATAATTTACTTGAGTATAGATGCAAGCAAGAATCAAATAATAGCACTTTTTGACCTAGTGTAAAAGATTTTCTCATGATATGTTTGTCATGAAAGACTTTAATCCGTTGCTTGTAATTCTTAGCATTTTCATATACGGCATTGCGAATTTCTCAAGTTCTGCCAGTTATAATCTTCTTTCAGAACTAGCTTGTTGCATGTCAAAGTTGAATTTTTTGATGGCCTAGTATGCACAATGCTCGAGTTTCATAGGTAAGTGACAAGCTTTCTCATACATTAGCATATAGGGTGATATCATGATAGGGGTCTTAAAAGCCGTTCGGTATGCCAATAATGCATCATCGAGTCTCAATAACCAGTCTTTTCTATCTAGTCTTACCATCTTTTTTAATATGTGCTTTATTTATCAAATAGAGATCTTAACTTGGCCACTAGTTTGTGGATGATACAGAGTTGCCACTTTTTTGTGATGGAATATTTTGCTAAAAGAGCTTTGAATGATTTATTGCAAAAGTGGGTGCCACCATCACTAATTATTGCCCAATGGAATCGAAAGCGCAAAATAATATTGCTCTTAAAAAATCCCATCATCACCTTGTGATCATTGGTTCTGCAAGGAATTGCTTCTACTCACTTTGATACGTAGTCGATAGCAACTAATATGTATAGTGGCCATAAGAAGGAGGGAAGGGTCTCATGAAATCAATTCCCTGCACATAAAAAATCTCAACTACTAGAATATGGTTTAGTGGCATCATGTTCCTTCACGTAACGTTCCCATGCGCTGACACCTATTACATAAAGAATAAAAAGTGTAAGCATCTTAAAATAAAGTTGGGCAATAGAAACCAAATTGTAAAACTTTAGCAGTCATTTTCTTAGTACTAAAATGGCCTTTACAAGCTTGTTCATGACAAAATGAAAAGATGTCTTAAATTCACTCTCTATGACACATCTCTGACAATATAATATGTACAATACTTGAACAAGTAAGGATCATCCCAAAAGAAATTTTTTATTTTCACAAAAATTTGGCTATGGAAGTTGACCTATAATAAGGTAGTTAACTTTATCAGCATACCATAGTATTACTTCCACGTTCATTAGTTGTTCATCTGGAAATGATTTATTCTATGGTAAAGGTTCTATAATTATGTCAAAATTGAGGCCAGAGAGATAATCTGCCACTACGTTTTCTGTGCCTTTCTAATCATTGATCTCAAAGTCAAATTCCAAATTCCTGCAAAAGTAACACCAAGCGAATTAGTCTGGCCTTTGTATATTTCTTTGTAAAAAGACTTTTGAGAGCAGTATGATCTATGAACACAATTATTTTACATCCTATAAGATAAGATCGAAATTTTTCTAATGCAAACACTACTGCTAGCATTTCGTTTTTAGTCGTTGAGTAATTCAACTATGCATTATTCAATGTCATACTACCGTAGCAAATGATATGGGGAATTCGATCAACTCTTTATCCTAGTACTACTCCTATTGCATAATCAAAATGCATCACACATGAGCTCAAAAGGTAATCTCCAATTTGGGGCAAAATGATTAGTGATGACGTTAACTATTACTTTAATTTTTCAAATGCCTCAAGGCACGAATCATCAAAGTCAAAAGGTACATCCTTAACAAGTAAATTGCATAGGGGTCTAGAGATTCTGCTAAAGTTTTTAATGAAACGCCTGTAAAAACCAGCGTGCCCAAAGAAAGATCTTACTTCTCTGACTGTTTTAGGTAGAGGAAGATTGGAAATGAGAGCCACCTTGGCTTTGTCAACCTCAATACCTTTATTCGAAATGGTGTGACTGAGAACAATACCTTATTTTACGATAAAATGACACTTCTCCTAATTCAAGACCGAATTATTCTCTATACATCCCTACAGAAATAGCATTAGATAATGCAAACATTAATTAAATGAATCATCAAAAAAGTAAAGTCAGCCCTTAAAGACTTTTAGAAAACGTTCAACCATATCAGAAAAAATGCTTAACATGCATCATTAAAATGTGAAAGGTGCATTGCATAATCTAAATGACATTCTCCTATACGCAATAGTACCAAAAAGAAGTGAAAGTGGTTTTCTCATGGTCTTTTAGTGCTATAGGAATTTAGTTATATCCTGAGTAGCCATTTAAAAAGTAATAAAATTCATAGCCCATTAATTTATCAAGCATTTGATTGCTAAATACTAAATGAAAAATGATCTTTTTGTGTGATAGAATTCAATTTCCTATAATCAATGCATACGTGCCACCTTGTAATCACTTTAATGAGTATTAATTCATTATCGATGTTGGTAACTACTATGACTCTTGATTTTTTTGAGACAACTTATACAAGACTGACCCATAAACTATCAAAATTCCAGTAAATGATATTTGAATCTAATAGTTTAAGAACTTCAGCTCTAATGACTTCTTTCATATTAAGATTTAGCTAACGTTGCATTTCCCTAGTAGGTTTAATTTTTTCATCAAGAATGTAATGTATATAATCTATTAGGTTAATACATTTTATGTCAACTATGACCCATCCTAATGCTTATTTGTGCTCTCTTAAAATACCCAACACCTTACTCTTTTACTTGTCATTAAGAGAAGATGAAATGATTACTAGTAAAGTACTTTCATCTCTCAAGAAAGCATCCTCTAAAATGTCGGGTAACAATTTGAGCTCAAGCTTCGGTGGTGCATTTGATGATGGGCTGAGCTCTTCCCTGATAGTGCCAGTTGTTTTATTCTTGACTTCCATTTATTATTATCCATGGTTGGTGATGAGTCGAGTAAAACATTGACCTCATCAATCGATCTGCCAATATCTTAATCCAAACCAAAGTGCGTTAAGTATATTTGTAAAAGATCACCACTAAAGTTATATGAAAAAAATATAACGATCTAATTCTTCGATTAAATCAACATCAACGATTCCATCGTCTCTATTTTGAGATTGTTTGGTAATGTTAAGAATATTCAACTCTATAGTCATATTGCCAAAGGACAATTGTATATTTTCAAGCTGCATTGAATGTGTGAATCGGTAATTGCCAATGAAGATCGACTCAGGATAAAAGAGATTTTCTTCTTCGAATTCTGCACTGATTGAGTGTTAGTTACAATAAAATCAACAAGAAAATAAAACTTGTCTACCTAGATAAGCATGTCCTCCACAATATAGCGAGCTATTTTCATGGATCGATCGGCGAGCTGCAACACAACCGGAGTTGGATGTAATTATCCCTATTCAAGTTTTATAAATACTGAGGAAGGCAAAAGATTGACACTAGCTCTTAAGTCCAATTAATCATTCTTAATTATGTGGTTTTCTATACTAGATGAGATGGTAGGGAGCTTAGATCTTTGTATTTTAGAGGAATTTTCGATTGGAGTATAGAACCAATGTTATCTGATAAAATGACCTTCTTTTGAACATGAATACTTATCGTTTTAGTGCAAAGGTCCTTAAGAAACTTGGCACAAGAGGGAATGTTAACATGTACCTATTTAAAGATATCCATAATCTCACTTGTGGAATTTTTCTTTTTGGCTTTAGCTAATCTCTGAGGGAATGGAGCTTTAGGGATATATTCTCATAGGTAGCTTTCTTTTTTATCCTTTAATGATGATTCTTAAGAGTCTAAAGGTACAATTTGAGTTGTCTTTTTTACCAGTATCTCTACTTTATTGTCAACTTCTTTGACTTTTTGGAAGGTCATGATGGCTTTAACATCCTCATGCTGCTAAGACGAACGAGTACTAACTTCATGTACTCCCTTAGGATTGGGCACTAGCTAGCTTAGGAATTCACCTTTCTCAACGATCATTGTGAAGGTTCAAACTGAAGAAGCAAGTTGACCCATAATCTTTTCTAGGTTTGAAATTGATTGGGCTTGTGAATTTATGCCAGCTCTTATCTTATTCTGTAGTTCATCAATGGTGCAATTTTTTTGTTCTAGTGTGGAATGAATCATGTTTTTAAAAAAATTTGGAGTGCCTTTTCCCGTGGTTTGGTTTGTGAGTAGCTCGAATTCTGATTGTATTGTCTAAATGGTGGCTAAGAGACTTTAAAAGCTTAGTGAATTGGTTGTATGGTGATGGTGATGGTGGAGCTGGAGCTATTGTTCCGTTTTGTTAGAATCTGTGAGACCATGAGAAGTTAGGATGGCCTCTCCATATAGGATGGTAAGTATTAGAGTAAGAGTTGTAGTTCAACTGCTTTCTTTTCACATTAATGGCATTA
The DNA here is from genome assembly GCA_030449075.1 of Murraya paniculata. Taxonomy (NCBI): domain Eukaryota; kingdom Viridiplantae; phylum Streptophyta; class Magnoliopsida; order Sapindales; family Rutaceae; genus Murraya; species Murraya paniculata. The sequence continues at coordinate 61,342 of JAEVFN010000073.1, forward strand.
GCTAGATCTGGGTATGAATCATGGTCAAATTGATTGTAAACATGTCGCTCTATTGATTTGGCAGCTGTTAATGATGTTATTTTGCAAGAAAGTCTTTTGACTATTGCTTTAACTTCTTTGATGTTCGATCTTGGTTTGCGAAGCTAGACCTCATTTACTCCCTTGATTTTCTCACATTTTTTAATAATCGGCTTTGTTATTAGGAATTATCTACTTGTCGCTAGAAAGAACCTTAAATTTTTTATACACTTTCAGACATTAGCTCACCTCCATTTCTCTCCATTAGCCATTCTTGCATATGCAGCAATAGTTCCTCCAAGAAGTATTAATATCGGTATCATTTCTTGTACCTATGATGTGGACACTTCAAGAGTAGCTCGTTGAATCACTTCTATGCTTTGAAAAATTGCTTGTCTTCTCTCTAAGTAAACTTTGAAAATTTCGTACAAATAGCATTAGTTTTATGCATTGAAAAGCATTATTTAAAAACTTAATTACCATTCGTTCCCATGATGTGATACTATTAGCAGATAATGTATTGCATCAAGAACAAACTCTATTCTTTAGAGAAAATGAAAACAATCTGAGCTTAACATCTTCATTTGAAAACTTTAAAATTTTAAAAGTTTGGCAAACAATATGAAAATTATTCAAATGATTGTGTGGATCTTCATTTTCTAGGCCATAGAACTATAGGAGACAATTTACTACACTACGTTTTAATTCGAAACTCCTAACAACTACATTTAGGTATTTTATGCACAATGTGGTCAAATTAGCTAAATGACTGAACTAATCATTAAATGGCCTATCTCGTGGTGCTTGTGGTTGTTGTTCCAAATCCATTTCAATTTTATCCTCAATTTTAACGTTTCTGTGCTCGTGGTGCTTATGGTTGTTGTTCTAAATCCATTTCTTTGCGAGTGAAATTACCTCCATCATTCTTTATGACTTTAGCAGCATTTAGACCTTCTCTTACAATTTTTCCTTGAGTAATCATCATTATAGACCCCTCAGAATTAGAGTTTGGCATTCTAACATCATAGTCCTTCTTCCTTCTTCTACCTTTAAATGGGAGAAAACTTTATTCAATGATGGCAGTGTATCTTGCAAGAAACTCAAAAATCCTCTCTTTTCACATATTGTTAAGAGTTACAGCATCTTCACTACATTTTATCTTGAAATATTGATAATAATCTAACTCTTACAAAAATAAAAAAATAAAAACTTTTGTTAGATTGTAGCGTTCCATGGCAGATAAATTACATTACTTGGTTGTTGAGAGTTTCGTCTTAATCTCGTATATTATTGCAGCATCTTTACCCTTGAAGCAGGTATGTCTCACTACTTCTCAAACTTCATTTGTTGTAGTCAAGAACATGTAAGGTCCACTCACTTCTGGCATCAATAAGTTCCAAACCAATGATATGATCATGGTGTCTTCTTCATCCCACGGTGTAAAACTTAGGATCTTCAAGATTTGGGGACATGTATAAGAGGTAGCTAATCTTCCATTTTCCTTTTAACAAAGTCTTCACAAGTTGAGATCGCTTTAAGTAATTTCTCTCATTCAAGCAATATGAGACTTGTAGGTTTTGGAGTTCTCATGTCGCTTGATTGGTTTGATTTTCACTCTTAATAACAACTATTTCTTTTGTGGTAATTTAAGAGGTTTCAAATATAATGAAGTTGAAGAGAACATATAATGGGATTCGAAAATTCTGAGAGACAACTGATAAGTGTTCAGATCGAGAACAAGGATTTTAAGAACCTTAATCTGTTCTGACATCACGTAGAGAAATTCACTCTCAATTGTATTGAATAATTCAGTAAAAAGGATAATATATATAGTCCTAAAATCTTATTCTAGGAAAGTTGACTAATTACAAAAAAAAATTAACTGCTGTAGTAAGAAAGAGTAATTACAGATCCCATTTCTATAGAACCTACCAATTAGTTTCATACAGCTGTACAATAAAATCTAATCCTATCATTTTGATTCTTTAATAAAATCACACCAAAAACTACAGCAAAATTAACCTAGAAGCAGCTAAAAAAAGCCAACAAAAACAGATAATCAAATATAAAAACAGCAAATTATTATCCTAGAAATAGCAAAAAATAGCAAAAATTAGAAAAAAATCCACCAAGAGATAGAAGTAAATAAACACAAAAAATTGTAGCAAATTAACCAAAAAATAGTAGGAAATAAAAGGCAAATAGTCAAACATAAAAACAACAAAAAATTGTCATATAAACAACAATCAAATAGTAAAAATAATTAACAAAAATGGTAGCAAATCCACTAAAAAAAATAAACAAATCAACATAAATGGTGACAGTAAAATAAACCCAAAAACAATAAGAAAAAAAGCTAAAAAAAAGTAATTACAATAAAATAAACCCAAAAACAACCAAAAAAAAAAAGGTAATCAAACATAAAAACAGCAAACAATTATCTTATAGATAGCCAAAAAAAAAAGAGCAAAACAGTTATTTGTCCAATCTCTAGCACAACCGAAAGCAATTCCAAAGGCAACAACAATAGCCAAAAAATCAAAATTAACAGCAAATGTAAATAAAAAAAAAATATCATATTAAATCCAAACCAACCAACAACATTATATATATATATATATATATATTATGAAGATGATCAAACAATAGCTAACATTCCCGGTACCATGAAAAGGATTGGTGATGCTCCGGTCTAATAGAAATGAGGCACACAATGGTGGTGGTCGGACCAAACGCGCATTGGTGGAAGCGAAATGAATGATGGTGGCATGTGAACTTCGGCGATTCAAATAATCTACTGTGATGACAGAACAAGGATAGTTGTTCAATTGGATTCCTACGTGTTTTAGCCAGATTTTTGCTAAGATTTGATCTAAACCATTAAGTGATTCTTCTCATTTGATCCATATCAAATCCAATTAAAAAAAAATAAAATTTATATTTTGGGAAGATTACGCTAAGTTTGGGTTAAGTGTATTTTTTGATGTTTGGAGCATGATTTATAGTTGATTTGATCTGGGAGATGAGCAAAAGTTATTCAGAAGGTGAACTAAGGTGATTTGAGAGGTGAACCACTGTTGAGAACTCAATAAAGCTCATGAGAGTCAATTTTGAGAGTTGACATGAGAATCTTAAGAGAGCTAATAGAATAGCCCTAATAAATTTAAGGATAGCTCCAAAGAGCTAATTCAGGGACCTTAGTAGAGCTCGTAAGATAACTTAGATGAGTTCATATATAAATTGTAATCTACGCATCAAAACCATCATAATAAGCAGAAATTAAGCATGAACAATAAAGAACACACAATATTTTACGTGGCTCGCCCTTTGGCCTACATCCATTGGAGTACCTCAACTTCAGCCGATTATATAAATGAAATGTTACATGATTTGCTTTACAATATCAACAAAACCTTATTAAAAGTTGTTTATAGTGGATAATAATATGAGGGAAATGTGGTCTTATAGAGATTAGATAGTGTTCTAAGAAAAGAATAATGGAAGAGCATATTTGAGAGATGATGTGGTCAAAATCTTCCTTGGAGGTATAAAAATAGAGAAAGAAACATAGAAAAATGGAGAAAGAAGAAGATGAAGCAGCCCCCTAAGAAATTGGATCTAGAAAAAATGGTCAAAGCTTGGATGAAGCAATATGAGATAAAGAATCCCCAAAAGATTGGACATGTGGACCTTATATGGAGTGTTCCTAAGGATATTTGGTAATTTTAGACATATGGCGCTTAATTAATGGTTGTCTTCTTTCAGGTGAGGACATTTATGTAATTGGGCTTATGGCCCCAAGATTGTGACATATTTGAGCTTAGGAGATAAGAAAACCTTTGTTGCGTAAATTTTATTGTACTCGCAAGCACACGAATCTATTGCAGTATAAATTTATGGTGATGAGCGCGTTCCCACGAGAAGGTAGATTTAATGGTGTGTAGGGTTAATCTTCCTTGTTTGTTTGTGAATTGGTTGGATTTGATTTTCGGATAGGATTTAAATTAAAAAGATAGCAGGAATAAATTAAAGACAAAATAAATGCTTGATTCTCTGGATTCACACTCAACATTTTACCGTGGGCTTAATATTTCTTTTTAATTCTGATTAATCTATGAGGGGATATTTCCACTTCTAAATAGCCTAACTCTAATAAAGATAGTATCAAGTGCTCATTGTGCCAAAAGAAAATAATCTTATATGGGTATTAAGAACACGTTACGCCAGGTGATAATAATCCTACTATCGACAATGTGGCAAGACTGTCCACTAAATAACTTAGATTATTCTCTGTCAACACTGAATCAAGATGAACCACTAACACTAGCGAGGAGGTTTTTCACTAATTAATATAATGTAAAGTATTCATCGCGCCAAATAGTAATCATCTTGCAGTAGGAGGATGCTGCCTACACTAGAGGAAGCCAAGTACTCAATATCATCCCAAAAGTATTAAAACCTCTGGAATGTCTGTCTGATTCTCCAATTAGAGAAGAGCTAGTTGTCTCAAGATTGTAAGAAAGAATAATTAAAATGTTAAATCATGCTGATGCCTTCATTTTCTTATCAGGAGATCTTGCAACTTTAGAGGCGATGATTACATTTACGTCTTGGGCACATTTGAACATTCATCACAAACCCATCAGGTTGTTAAATGTTAATAGCTTTTATGATGGCTTGATAGCATTTTTTAATCATGCAATAAAGAATCATTTCATTCTTTTCACAGTGAAGCAGCTCTTTATTTGGGCGCATACTACTAATGCATTACTTGATCTTTTACAAGCTTACAGACCAGAGCTAGATCCCAAGACTTCTACGTTGAATTGGTCAACTAATGATGGTTGCAGTAGCAGTAGTAAGAAGTACAAATTTGATTCAACCCTCAATTTATAAATATTTTCTTGTATCACAATATTCAGGTGATGTCTTCTAAACTTTCATTTCCTTTCAGACATAGGGGACAATGTCTCGTTCTGGTTAGGAGGAGGGAATAGTTGATAATTGTGGAATAAAAGTTGTGTTGTTGTACTTACTAGCTTTTCCAAATTTTTTAGTCGAAGATGGCCGAATATAGAGTTTAGTTACTCTAGAAACGTATCTTCTTAGTCTTGGTGTTTAGTTTTAAAAAAAAAGAAAAAATATTTAAAGAAAAATAAATAAAATTCAAGGCATTTTGTGTGATATTTTGACATTGGATGACATGATGACTTTTGAATTTTAGTATTTGTATTATCTTCGGCTTTGAGTTATCTTACATCATTTTTGCCATTTTGCATATTGATGCTGGTGACTTATGTGAATTGAGAAATTTGATTAGTGAAATTGATTGAGTTATTTGAAGGAATGTACATGTTATATTAAGTTTCAAATGAGTTTTGGAGCCTATAATTTTTCTTAGAGAGTAACTATTTTTCATAGCTTAATATTTTATACATGGTCTTTATCTTTTCTTTTAAGTCGACCTATTAAAAAGAAGAAAAAAAAGAAGAAAAAATTATGTGTTGTTACATCTAAAAGTCCATTGAACTAGTAGATATGGAAGACTACTTAGTGCCCTAAAAAATGACCAAAATGTCATATTTGATTCGTTTAAATCTTTTCTAGGCATCCCTATTGTGAAATATGCGTATCTAACCCTTTTAAGCCTTAAAAAAGAAAAAAAATTTCATTGTTAACTTATCATCTTGTCTCACTCCAACTTAGAGTATTAACTTATATTTTACGCTTTCCATCACCTAGTTATGTTTGAGAAAAATATGGAGGATTTTTTAAAGAAAAGTGGTGCACTATTAAAAAAAAAATCATATGTATGTAATGATAATTTAAGAAAAAAAGGGAAAAAAAAAGAAAAAAAGAAAAGAGAATAAACAAATAAATAAATAAAAGCATCTTACAAATTTTAAAAGATCTCTATCTTTCTCAAACATATATTCTATTCCTCCTACCATCTCTTCTGTGTTACCCATTTCCTTAGCCTATGCTATATCCTAATAAAAGTCATTCTTGATTTTAGGGGACTATAGTATGAAGTAAAAGCTAGTAATATGGGCAAAAAGATGTGATGATAAATTAAAAAATAAAATAAAATAAAAATAAAATAAATAAAAATAAAAAAGAGAAAAAAAAGAAAAAAATCCATACAAATAACATTGGTTTGACTGATAATTCATTTGACTTGAGATTATATTCTTTTTTAGCTATAAACATTATTTCTTCATCTTGGTGAGAGTGTGTGATATGGCTTTCTTGCAATCTATCATTACTTGGAATAACTGTTTTTATTGGGTTTATTTTCTTTTGATAGTTTCATTCTTACCAGTGCGATTTTCGGATTTGGCATGTCATTCTGAAAAATGGCTTAATTAGTGTAGCTTTGATAATTAATCATTTTACATAAGTTTACCTAACTTATTCGTGTGACTGGTTGATTTAGAAGTGATATTTTCAAAGTTGGAGATAATGCTTATACTTTTATTTGATTGTTGTCATTATTCTGATTAAATAGTAAACATAAATGCCCAAAAAAAAAAAAAGAGAGAGACTTTAATTTGAATTTTGTTGGATATTGGATATTATCGCATAGTTTGTTAGGGACTAGCAATAAGCTGGTTAGGGGTTGTGTTGAGTGCTGGAAAATGCATATTTATAAATGATAGAATTGTTAATTTGTGCTATAAGTCTCACTAACATTTTTACTTTTATTTATTTAAGTTCTTTAGACTTTGATTGTGTGTGTTTCGTTATAATTTGAACATTTTATGTATTTTAAGGGTATTTTGATTATTTAATGATTAACGAGAGGTCGGACAGCAAAACAGATAACATTTTTAAGCTCATAATAGCTGAAAACCTTAGAAAATGATATAATGGGCAAAATCGTATATGTGAATAGTAATGTACACGTGAACAGTACCATAATTCTAGAATCTTGATAGGGCCCAACTGACGCGACTTTGACTGGCTAACGTGGTGTTGACCGATGACATGGCATCATCATATTCGACTGAAAATGCTAACATGGTGTTGACTGGGTGACGTGGCATTGATCGATGATGTGGCGATACATTATTAGGCAAAAAAGTTGACTTTTGTGTTGACTGGTGAAGTGACAGCATATTAGTGAGCCAAAAAACGTGCGTACGATACATGCACATACACAGAATGACAACCCTGATGATGTGTTCCAGCTAATTAAAGCTTGAAACATGGTGCAATCTTGAGCGTCCAAATTGTTTTTATCCGATGGCCATAATTTACTTAGTGTATCTATAAATAAGGAGCTACTTCCCCTAATTTGACATCTCTGAATTCATTTTTTAGCTCTATTTTTTGTAATTCTCACTCTATCATATATTTTCTATGTATTTTAATAAAATTTTCATTTTGCCTCTTATTTAAAAATGAGTAGCTAATTTATTTTTAAGCTTGGGTTGAAGGTGAAACCTCAACATGATCCTTGGACCTAATTTGGTAAGTTTACTTTCTCTTTCTCTGATTTATTAGGTTGTTTTGACTCATCGTTGACAGATGGTAATAATCTTGTCTAGATTTTACACTGGTATGAGTTGAACAAACTATTTGTATTTTTCATAACGAGAAGTAGAAAGCACACGAAGATTTTTTAATTGTTTATTCAAAGTTGCTGCTATTAAAACAATTTGTGAGTGGTTAATAAAATAAGCTTATATTTAAAGATCTTGGTGACAAATATAATGATACACAGTTGTAAATAAGGTGGTGTGTTTGTCAAATGATGCGTGAAGTTTGTGGCTTAAAAATCAAAAGTAAACAACAAAGAAAACAAACAGTAAGTAAAGATAAAATCACACCAACAATAACATATATGATGAAAGAACAGTAAATGAAAATGATGTGTACTGGTAGTTGTGATTGTGGCCTATATCTTCCTCTAGTTTTATATCCAGAAACAGCCTAAACGCCCTCTATGGGTTGAGGATAGGCTTTATATCTAGTTTTTTTATAAACAGGGCCGTTTATAGTCGGATTCTTAAGACTATATCTTGCACGTTCTTTCTAGAATAATGGCAATCACAGAAAAATTGCATGTTGGATGTATCTACTGGGATACGTTTCAAGACACAAAAGGATATCATCCAATGACTCCTTATTCAAGCCATCCCTAATGAATTTAATCTTATCTTCCCTGTTGTCAGATACCTTTCCTAAAGAAGTGCATAGGCTATTAAAACATTGCATTCTGGCACACTTATAACAAGCAATTGGAAGCTGTGCAGCTCTTCGTTTTCTTGCATAATTTCCTTTCCTAAAATCAGGCATGTAAGCAATAAATTTATAAGGTAATTCCCCTGTTAACCGTACTTTGGCTTCGATTAACCAACGAATGTCAACATGGATGTTATTCTTCATAAGCAGGCGCATACGTTCGGACTGAACTTTGTAGATTGTAAGAAGTGCATTCTGAGGAAGAGAGAGAAATCGCTTGTGAAGCTTGGCAAGAGTTGTGTTCCTATCCATACCTTGGTTGGAGAATATTTGTTATTGTGGGAAATAGGAGGAACCGACTCAATAGTCACAGAGTACCATTATCCACCACTTAACTAGGGTGACAAATGATAATACGCCAAAGAAAAAAATAAATCTGGCAAAAATAAAACATAGGTGAAAGCAAACAACAAAATAATAACATAATATAGAAAGTGGGATGCGAACTCACCGTCAACCTCTTATCAAGTTTACCTTAAGTTCTAATTGGATTACATAAATACCACCTTCTATTTTCCTGAGTTGCCCTTCTAGCTCTTCAACATAGGATACTAACTCTGGTGGTCATAGATCCCAAATAAGATGTAATTGACAAAATTGGATCAAGCCGATTAGGTCACACTTCGCACGTAGAAGTTGCTTAAGGTAGTTGAAGAGGATCTGTCTAATTGAGGTATTCATGATGTATGGTACAAGTGATGAGAGAAAACACAAATGTCAAATAAACACACTTTAGCGGGAAACAAATAATTTCAATTAGCAAAGGAGCAGCAAAACAAAATAACAAAAAGTTAAATTATTGAAAAAGAATAAGAAAAGGTTTTAGTGCAAATTTGGTGGGTCACCCAAATTTATTTCGGTATCTTCTTCATGTGGTTGGTACTCTAGATATGGCTTTAATCTTTGACCGTTAACTTTAAAAGTGACCTCGTTCTTTGGATCCTTAATTTCAATGGCTCCATGTTGAAAAACAGTGTGAACAATAAATGGACCAAACCATCAAGAGTGTAACTTACCTGGGAAGACGTGCAAGTAAGAATTGAATAAAATCACTTTCTGACCTAGTGTGGAAGATTTTCTCGTAATTTTCTTATCATAAAAGACTTTCTTTTGCTTCTTGTAATTATTAGCATTTTCATCATTGTGAATCTCCTCAGGTTCTGCCAGTTGTAATCTAACCGCATATAGGGTAAATGATATCTGCATTTTTTTATTTGTCATCAAAGGAGGATTAGATGATTTCCGACAATGTCTTTTTTTTCCCAAGAATGCATATTTTGATGATGGGATGAGATTTTCCCCTGATAATGCCAATTGCTCTTCATTTGCCTTCCATGAATCGAGAAAGGCATTGATCTCGTCAAAAACCAATCCAAAATGAGTTAACCATTCTTGTAACGGGTCATCATTAAGGTTAGAAGGCAAAGTATGATCAACTGATTCTTCAATTGCATTTACATCTGTGACTTCATCTTCCTCATCGTGAGATTGTTTGGCAACGTTAAAGATATTCAACTCCATGGTCATGTTGCCAAAGGATAACTGCATATTTCCCATCCTATATTGAATGTGAACATCGGCAATTGCCAAAAAAGGTTGGCCTAGGATAATGGGGATGTGCTTTTTTGAATCCTAAACTGGTTGAGTGTCAAGCACAATGAAATCAACAGGAAAATAAAACTTATCTACTTAGATAAACAAATCCCCCACAATACCACGAGGTATTATCATTGATCGATCTACAAATTGCAACACAACTGGCTTTTGCTGTACTCTTCTAGTCCAAGTTTCACAAAAACTAAATAAGGCAAAAGATTTACACTAGCCCCTAAGTCCAACAAAGCATTCTCAAATACGTGGTTCCCAATACTATATGAAATAGTGGGGAAGTCTAGGTCTTTGAATTTTAGGAGAATTTTGTGTTGAAGTATAGAACTAATATTTTCTATTAAAAATGCTTTTTTTTTAACATCTATGCTTCTTTTTTTAGTGCAAAGATCTTTAAGAAACTTGATATAAGATGGCACTTGTTAAATAGCATCAAGCAAATGGATGTTAATACTTACTTGTTTAAAAATTTTCATAATCTCACTTGTGAAATTTCCCTTCTTTGCTTTAGTTAACCTCTAAGGAAAATGAGCTTTAGAGATGTATTCTCATGGGCTGCTTTCTTCTTTCTCCTTTGGTGATAAGTCCTCACAGTCTGAAGGTTGATCTTAAGTTGTCTTTTTCACCAGTATCTCCACTTTGTTGTCTACTTTTTTGCCTTTTCGCAAGGTCATGATGGCTTTGACCTCTTCATGATGCTGGGATGAACTGTACTTACTTCATGCACTCCTTTAGGATTTGGCACTAACTGGTTGGGAATTTGCCTTTCTCAATGGTCATTGACAAGGTTTGAATTGAAAAAGCAAGTTGGCCCACCATCTTTTTGAGGTTTGAAATTGACTAGGCTTATGAATTGAAGCCTACTCTCATTTCATTCTGCAACTCATCAATTTTACGATTTTGTTGTTCTATTGCGATGTGAGTAAAATTTTTGAGACTTTGGAATGCCTCTTCCCATAGTTTAACTTGTGAGTGGTTCTGGTTTTGATTATATAGTCTAAATGGTGGTTGAGACTGGCTGTATTGGTGGAGCTGGATCTGCAGTTCCACTTTGTTGGAATCCTTGAGACCGAGAAAAGTTGGGATAGTCTTTCCATCTAGGATTGTAGGTATTGAAATAAGGGTTGTAATTTGGCTGCTTTCCTATCACATTTATGGTATTGGCTTAATCTAGGTATGAATTATGGTCAAATTGATTATAGGCATAAGGCTCTGTTGATTTGGAAATTGTTAGTGATGTTATTTGGCGAGAAAGTCCTTCGACTATTTCTTTGACTTCTTTGATATCTGACCCTGACTCACCAACTTGGACTTCATTTACTCTTTTGATTTTCCTCGCATTTCTGAATGATCGGCTTCTCTATTGGGAATTATCCACTTGTCTCTAGAAAAACAATATCATATTTTTATGCATTTTTGGACATGAGCTTATCTCCACTTGTCGCCATTAGTCATTCTTGCACATGTGGCAATAGTCCTTCTAAAAAGTATTGACACTGGTACCATTTCTTATATCCATGATGTGGACACTTTAAGAGTAGTCCGTTGAATCGCCCCCATGCTTCAAAAAATTGCTCATCTTCTCTCTGTGTAAGCTCTGAAATTTCCCTACGAATAGTATTGGTTTTATGCACTGGGAAGTATTTATTTAAAAACTTTGTTACCATTTGTTCCCATGATGTGATACTATTAGCAAATAATGTATTAAACCAAGAACGAGCTCTATTCTTTAGAGAAATGGAAACAATCTAAGCTTAACAACTTCATCTGAAAAATTTTCATATATAAAAGTTTGACAAATAGCATGAAAATCATTCAAATGATTATATGGGTGTTCATTTTCTAGGCCATAGAATGATATGAGACAATTTAGCATACTAGGTTTTAGCTCGAAACTCCTAATAGCTATATTTGGTGATTTTATGCATGATGTACTCAAATTAGCTAAGGGACTGAAGTAGTCCTTAAATAGACTCTCCTGTGGTACTTGTGCTTATTGTTGCAAATCCATTTCAATTTTATCTTCAGTTTTAACCTTTGATGCAATGTGTCTATGTGTGCGAATTGTCTTTTCCAGTTCAAGGTCTATAGGTTTAAGATCATGTGACTGTGACCTTCGACCGTAAATGCAAAGAACATGTACAAATCAAAAATAAAATTAAAAATAAAGAGAGATGAGAAGTTACGATACTAACCTTATCACGTTGTTACAAACTATAATGAAAATACCCTCAAGTACTATAAATGTACAAAAAGACAAAAAATGAAATAAAAATAAATAAACCACAAACAAATTAATTGAAATTAAAAATAAGTTAATAGGCGGTTGAACCAACCATATAAATAGGTTAACAACACATTAACAAAAATAAAATCGGCGGTATTATAGAACCAACCATATAAAAAAATAAAAATTTAGACGGTTAAACCGGCCATACAAATTAACAAAGTAAATGAAAAAGAAAATAAAATGAAAATTAAATAACAAAAATTTAAAGAGAAAGAGAAAAGAAATACTTACCTCAAGATGCAGACTCTTTTTTTTTCTTCAAATTTTAAAAATTACCAACCAATTAAATTATTAATTCAAATTATTGGATCTTTGGTGTAATTAATATTCACGTCTATTTGACCCAAATCAAGTCCAAATTGAGTCTAAATAAGTTCAAATTGTATGTCCAAATTCTCTTGTTTGTTTGTGAATTGGTTGGATTTGATTTTTAGATATGATTTAAATTAAAAAGATTGTGGGAATAAATTAAAAATGAAACAATACAAAATAAGGTGCTCATAGTGTAAAGTGATCATCGTGCCAAACAGTAATCATCTTGTATTAGAAACCCGGTATACAAGTGCAAAATATAGACAAGATTATTACTATTTGTCAACGATAACTCAAAACAACCTAAATAGATCAGAAAAAGAGAAAATAAACTTACCAAATTAAGCCCATAAATCAAGTTGAGGTTTCACCTTCAACCCAAGCTTAAAAATAAATTAGCAACTCATTTTTAAACTAGGGGCAAAATGAAAATTTTATTAAAATACATAGAAAATACAGGATAGAGTGGGAATTATACAGAATAGAGCTCAAAAATAAATTCAAGGGTGTCAAATTAGGGGGAAGTACCCCTTATTTATAGATACACTGAGTAAATCATGACCATTGGATAAAAACAATTTGGATGGAACACATCATCAGGACTATCATTCCGTGTATGTGCATCTATTTTATGTGCATTTTTCGATCCACTAATATGCTGTCACTTCCCCAATCAACACAAAAGTCAACTTTTTGGTCCAATAATCTATCGCCACATCATCGGTTAATGCCACGTCATCCGGTCAACACCACATTAGTTGGGTCCTACCAAGATTCTAGAAGTATGACATTGTTCACATATACGGTACTGTTCACTTGTACATTACTGTTTATGTATACGATAAAGTCCACATATACGATTATGCCCTTTTATGTCATTCCCTAAGGTTTTCAGCTCAAAGACGTTATCTGTTTTGTCGTCCAGTCTCTCGTTAATCATGAAATAACCAAAATACATCTAAAATAAATAAAACATTCAAATTATAACAAAACGCACACAATCAAAGTTTAAAGAACTTAAATAAATAAAAATAAAAATGTTAGTGAGACTTAAAGCACAAAATGATAATTTTATCCCTTATAAATATGCATTTTCCAGCACTTAACAACCTCCAGCCATCTTTTTGCCTCCAATAAGGAACGCGTGGAAGCCTCTCCGACTTGTGGTACTGTTGCTTTTTTGGTGGTATCAAAAGGACAGCTGATGTGGCCTTTTCCCATTGCTTGGCTAGAGAATCTCTATTCTTATTAGCTCCTCATCCTTAGCTAAACGAAGATATTTGTGTTCTCTCTCATGATGGCGTGCATTGTTCACGTGCTAGCCTTAACCACCAAAATCTATCTTCTGATAATACCTTTTGATATTATGTATTTTACCGAAATTATCTTTTTCTTTAAGGACCTTGCTTCTTTTCTCTCTGTAAGCTATCTAACGCCTAGTCAAACAAACTGACTTCCCTTGATTAACTTTCCTTCCCATGTGTCATTAAGTTATTGGCCCACATTAGCATCCATATTTCCCCCCAAATAAGATCCCTTAGTTTCTTGTGTTGAAAGAAATTAAGCACAAGAAACTCGAAGAGAAAATTTATATAACAAACACATAGTAGCTTGCTGCTGAGTCTATCTTTTTTTCAGTAGTGAACTTTTGAATTATTCTAGAGTATGCAGTTGAGCTCTCTCACAGGTCTGGTGATTTTATTACTTGAGCTATACTCAGCTTTGGTGATGATAGTTAAGCTATACTCAACTAGCTCTAACGATTTCAATGCTTTGCTATACTCAACTCCAGCGATGATAACTGAGCTGCACTGAGCTAGCTTTGGCTAATACTAAGCTATATTCAACTCTGATCAATGAGAGCTAAGTTGCACACAGCTACCTCTGGCAGTTGATAACTAAACTATACCCATCTCTGACGGCGGAGAGTTGTGCTACACCCAGCTAGCTCTAGCGATTTCAATACTTGATCTATATTTAGCTCTAGCTATTTCAATATTGAGCTATACTCAGCTTTGGCGATGATAGCTGAGCTACACACAGTTAGCTCTCGCAATTTACTCAAGAACTTTCTTAACTCTTTGATCGTGGCGATAAGACATGGCGATAAAGCATGAAAATCAGTCTTAGTGATATACATAGATTTTAGGGGAGAGAAGTTCTCAGTCCCCTATGTAGGTTTACTGAGCTACCTCTATATTAGCAATTTGTTTATGTTCACAGCTCTTGAGTAGTTATCAATATAAGTAAACTTAAACAAGAATAGATTAGGGTGCTCTAGCTGAAATAAGAATAGATTAGGGTATCTATAGCTACACCTATACTCTAAAGGTTAAACATGGTGAGTTATCAATGGAGATAAGCTATAATTAAAAAAAAAAACACAAAAAATAAGGAGTAAATCATTCATTCACAACTACATGGCAATAAAGATAAATCATTCATCCAATAATCTATACTAATAAGCATATTTAAAAGCTTGTTCAATCATATGTCATGATAGCGAGAGTAAATCATTTAATCACATCGATAGAGAAACACTTAAGAGGATTAGCCATCCTCTCACGAATACTTAGAATAAACAAGTAGGACTCATTTATAAGATCTATCTAAGTGAAAATAACTCAAATCATAATCATACATGACTAGCACGTGTTACCCTAAGAATAGGTTTCGAAATCTCCTTGCTACCACGTAGACATCAAAGGGTTTTAAAAATAAATCAAGTCATAGTGGTGAACAATTAAAGTTCCTACTGGACCTAACATAAATATATTTGAGCAAATATAAAGTAGAAACTTCAAATACAGAAATAAAAAAGGAAGAGTTAAGAGTAAAATATTGATATTTTTCCTGAGTATAGAAGCACTAAAGAGGCATTTGACTCTACTTTAATGCTTAGGGAAGAGCTGAGTTAGCTTCAAAACTACTACACTGCTTTGGAGGTTTCCTCTAAAGATCCTCTCTCCATGTTTTGGAGAAATCATCTATGCTTTTTTGTAGGAACCCTATGTAGAGTTTTCCTTTCTTCATATTTTTCTTGAGCATTTTTCAGAGGAATCAAGCATAAACTTTTTTTGAGGAATCCTTTTTGGTGTTTTTCAGATGGATCCTTAATAGAATTTCTTATGGAGCTTCTCTTTTTTGCACAAATCCAGGAATACATCTACTGCTTTTTTTTCAAATACAACCCCATAAAAACTAGCCATCGGTATAAAATCTTTTTGTAGCAATTCCCAGAGACGGCACCAATTGTTTAACTCAAATTTTCACTAAGATCTTATCTAAACTATTAAGCAGTTGTTCTAACTAGATCCAGGTCAAATTTGATTAAAAACAAATAAAATTTATATTGTGGGAGAGATTAGGCCAAGTTTGGGTTAGATGTATTTTTCTGATGTTTAAGACATGAGATATAGTTGAGGTGATCTAATAGATGAGCTAAGGTAATTTGAAAGATAAACTAAGGTGATCTGAGAGGATAACTATGGTAATTTGGGAAATGAATTGAGGTGAATTGGGAGGTGAACTAATGTTGAGAGCTCAATAAAGCTCGTGGAGTTAATTTCGAGATTTGATATGAAGAGCTTACGAGAGCTCAGGGAATAGGTATAATGAACTTGAGGATAGCTCCAGAGAGCTAATCTAAGGACCTCAATAGAGCTCGTAAGATAACTTAGGTGAGCTCATATTTAAAATGTAATATGAGCATCAAAACTATCATAATAAGCAGAACATAAGTATAAACAATAAAGAACACATAATATTTTACGTGGTTAGGCCCTTGACCTACATTCACGAAAGTAGCTCATCAATAAAACTTTTTTAAAGGTTTGTATGGTGGATAATAATATGAGGAAAATGTGGTCTTATGGAGATTAGAAAGTTTTCTAAAAGAAGAATATGAAGGAGCATATTTGGGAGATGAGGTGGCCAAAATCTTCCTTGAAGGTATGAACATGGAGAAAGAAACGTAAAAAAATGGAGGAAGAAGAAGATAAAGCAGCCTCTCAAGAAATTGGATCTGAAAAAAATGGCCAATAGAAGGAGCAAAAGGAGAGAGAGTCCTCCGAAAGATTAAACATGTAGACCTTATATACGAGTGTTCCTGAGGGCATTTTGATAATTTTAGACACATGGTGCTTAATTAATGGTTGTCCTCCTTCAGGTGAGGACATTTATGTAATTGGGCTTATGGTCCCAAGATTGTGACACCTCTGAGCTTAGGAGGTAAAGATACCTCCAACCATCCTTTTGCCTATAATAAGGAACGCGTGAAAGCCTCTTTGGCTTGTGGTCTTGTTGCTTTTCTGGTGGTATCAAAAGGAAAGCTGATGTGGCCTTCTCTCATTACTTGGCTAGAGAATCTCTATTCTTATTAGCTCCTCATCCTTAGCCAAAAAAAGATATTTTTGTTCTCTCTCATGATGGCGTGCACTGTTCACACGCTGGCCATAACCACCAAAATCTAGCTTCCGATAATACCCTTTAATATTGTGTATTTTATCGAAATTGCCCTTCTGTTCAAGGAGCTTACCTCTTATCTCTCTGTGGGTTATCCTGCTACCTAGTCAAAAAAATTAACTTCCCTTGGTTGACTTTTCTTGTGTCAACAAGTTATTGGCCCACATTAGCACCTAAATTTTCCCCCAAACACTAAGGTTGGATCATTATCTTTACGTGAGTTGATTAGTAATGATGGTGAAGTACAAAAGAGGACAAGCGACGGCAAATATGGATTGGACAAGAGGTAATGGGAAAAAAGTTTTGAATGAGAAAAACAAAGAATTTGAGAATGTTATATGTGTAAAGTAACCAACATGTAAAGCTATCTATTTTTCTTTTTCTTTTGTTTAATATTAAATCTCAACTGTTGAATTCATTTACATCGAATCCAACGGTGAATGCTTTACTATGTTATAATAAAAGGACTTTCAATCACTTTATTGTGGCAACATCTCATAGGACGAAAGCTTCCCCGTGCGGCACTCCTGCATCCAGACTATGACAATAAGCCTAGTTGAGGTGACACATTATTGATTGATTTCGCCTTGCCTTGGGCTCATTAGGAGAATGGATCTAGTTCCCAACTACTGTGCAGGATTGGCCTAGTTCCCTCTGCAACGTTAAATCTTTGACTAGCGAAAAGCTCCCTAAACTCAACCAGGTCGGCCTGCCTAATCTCCAAAGGATCTAGCGCCATTGTACTCCCCACACGCACATTCATAGCCAATACTAGCATACAAGCACATAATTTGGGTGTCACAATTGCGGTCTATGACATTCTCCCACCGCTATGACTGTGCACATCCTTGTGCATAAAGAGTACGCCTCGAAAGTATACACATCCACGCGAAAGCGTGAAGATTACCTCGCACAATCTCACCCATGAACTCCCTGCTCACTCCTTCTTGATTCAATGAGAAAACTCACGTGCAGACACTGTTCTGCTTGGTACGAACGCTTGAGGGTGTGAGAACTTGCCTTTTCATCCCGCTTGTTGACCTTTGCTACACCAAAGAGTGGGGACCTGTGCGGTGTGGCATTGAAGCCCTTGGCAAGTTCACAACAAGAGCTTTAAGAGGTGGCAAGCACGGCTACGATACCATTTATCACGGGACAAGAAGCTACGACCTCGTGCGCACTCCCGCATCCCATACCACCAAGGTAAGCCGAGTGGAAGTGGTACATATCGACAGGTTTCGCCCTGCCTTAGGCTCATCAAGAGAATAACTCCAGTTCCCAACCAGTGTTCAAGGTTGGCCTAGTCCCATCTTTAACTTTAAGTGATTGACTAGTGACAAGCTCCCCAAACTCAAGCGGGTCGCCTGTTTGAACTCTGAAGGATCTAGCGCTATTGTACTCCCCACACGCATGCGCTTAAGTATATCTCCCACAATTAGCACATCCCCACACGCATGCGCTTAAGTATATCTCCCACAATTAGCACATCCATAATCCATAATGGCGTACAAGCACATAATATGGGTGTCATGGTTGCCGTTCGTGACAACCAGCCCTCCTCATTGTCTCTTGTCCCAATTTTAAAAAAGCAAAATATGACCGGCTTTTATTTTTTATTTATTTTCCTAGAGTCATACAATACAGGATATAGCCACTGCCAAAAACTTGAACAATAGGTATTTTACCCGTTGTTCATTAAATAATTTTTAAATTTTCTTTTTAATGTTTAAAAAAATGATAAAATGAAAAAATCATGAAATTTTTAAATCATAAACATAAAAATTAATTAAATGAGAAAATATTTTAAAATTTTTAACATAAATAAATGTTAAAAAATGATAAAATTATTATATTCCAATTCTTTTAGTTAAATATAAATTTAATAAGTGGATGTTTCAAGTTTATTTTAGAAGTCCCTAATTTTGGTTATTCTTCTCATTTATTGGTTCATTTATTTCAACTTTTCAATCCACTAGTTTTATATTTAATGTTCCTACTAAATTCGTTAAATACTAATATTTTATGTTATATTACAAGTAAATTTTAGTTCTAGTAGGACGAATTCCTAATTTTGGTTAAGTTTTTCCCTTATTGGCACACAAGTTTCAACTAACAATTTCACTAGTTTTGTATTGAATGTTTCTATTATCTAGATAAGATTTTAATTATTTGGGTTAAGAACCAAATTTACTTTGTAAGGCTTAATTTTTTGTTGGACTTGTATCAAACTTTGGTTAAACTTTCTCAATTATAGGTTAATATGTTTCAACTTTTCAGTCCATTAGTTTTATGTTTATTGCCCCTGCTAAAATTGTTAAAAACCAATATCTTGGGTTAAATTCCAAGTAAATTTCATTTCTGGTTGGATTAGTTCCTGATTTTAGTTAAACTATCTCTATTATGGGTTTATGTATTTCAACTAATAATTTCAGTGATTTTGTGTTGAACTTTTCCATTATTTCTGTAATATTCCAATAATTTGCATTAGATACCAATTTTACTTTGTAAAATTTTATTTTTTGTTGGATTGGTTTTTAATTGTGCTTAATCTTTCTCAACCATGGGTGTATATGTTTCAACTTTTCAGTAAGTTTTGTGTTTAGTATTCTTACTGAAATCGTTAAATACCAATATTTTGGGTTAAGTTCTAAGTATATTTCATTTCTCGTTAGATAATTTCCTGATTTTGATTACACTTCCTCTCATATGGGTTCATATATTTCAACTAATAATTCCACTAGTTTTTTGTTGATTGTTTCTATTATCTAGTTAAGATTCCAATAATTTAGGTTAGATATCAAATCGACTTCGTAAAATTTTATTTTTGATTAAATTAGTTCCTAATTTTGGTTAATCTTTCTCAGTTATAGATTTATATGTTTCAACTTTTCAATCCACTAGTTCTGTGTTTAATATTCTAATTAAATTCTTTAAGTACCAATATTTTAGGTTAAATTACAAATAAATTTCATTTCTAGTTGGATGAGTCCTGAATTTTAGTTAAATTTTGTCTCTTATTAGGACATGAGTTTCAACTATTAGTTTCACTAGTTTTTTTTTTTTTTTTGTTGAATATCCCTATTATTTATGTGAGATTTTAATTAAACTTTCTCACTTGTGGATTAAAATATTTAAGTTAATTAGTTCACTACTTTTGTGTTTCAAGTTCCCAGTACCTACGTTAAGTTTCAATATTATAGATTAAATTCCAAGTTAACATTATAAAATTTAAAGTAAACTTTTATTACCAAAAACAGATAATATTATGAAGGTGAATTTCATTTTACTCCTATTATTTTAGTAAATATCAACTTACTACAATATGTTAAAAATTCATTATTGTAACCCCTATTCAATTTTCTATAAACTACAATCAATGTTGTAAGTTACAAAAATTAGGAACTTACCTAATTTAATTTTGTTGGAATATTTTTTTTCTCTCTTTTTGATCTTATTGACTTCATGAGATTTCTAAAATTCTACGTATTTATACTTGAACTTTTGATCATTATAGATATGCCTATTTTATTATTTCAAATTAATTGTACTCATTTTCTTTCCAAAATAAATTCTTTAATTTCTCATAACTTCAACCAAAAATTCATTTTTAACAATTGCATATCTAATTTCTACTGCTCAAATTTTTATTTTCCAAATGTTTATGATAATAAAATTTTTTTATTTATTATATGATTATCCCAGGAACCGTGAAAATTAATTTTTATATTAAAATTTTAAGATATGCAAATTTGTATTTACTTTGAATCCAATTCGACTAATTCACTATTTATTTATCTTTAATTAATGCTTTAAGCACAGTAAATGCAATTCAAATTAAACAATATTTTGTAAGAAAAAAAATTAGAAGATCAATGCAACCGAGAAAAAAAGAAAATATATTAAAACATTGATTTTGCTTCGTAAATTAAGTATTGAAAGGAAATTTGTCTCCTATAGGTAAATTGAACATTATAATTCAACAACAATGTTGACTGCTACTTTAAAACTATTTATTTATTGCTCCAAATTACAATCATTTTTTATAAGTCATAAAAATGATTGATTCGACTTATTCACTATTTATTTATCTTTAATTAATGCTTTAAGCACAGTAAATGCAATTCAAATTAAACAATATTTTGTAAGAAAAAAAATTAGAAGCTCAATGCAACCGAGAAAAAAAGAAAATATATTAAAACATTGATTTTGCTTCGTAAATTAAGTATTGAAAGGAAATTTGTCTCCTATAGGTAAATTCAACATTATAATTTAACAACAATGTTGACTGCTACTTTAAAACTATTTATTTATTGCTCCAAATTACAATCATTTTTTATAAGTCATAAAAATGAAATTTATTTAACGATTTACTTATATAATTGGATATGTAATTTGTAGCTTAATTGATGTTGCCTTATTTTTAATTGTTATATTTTAGTGATAGTTTATTTTATTGTATACTAATAGTGTAATAAGTTTGTAATAATTGACTATACATCATATTTTCCATCGATTATTACATGAATTATATAATATCAATTATTTATAGTATACTTTAAAATTTTAATTATCATGCTTAAATCGTATAATCATATATGCAATTAAGTGCAAATTATGAACAGGTCACTTGCACCTCAAGATTTGAAAAAATGGTCATGTAAATTCGCAAGTTTCACTAAGAGATAGTAAGACCCCTTTTGACTATAATACCTTTTAATTTTATTAAGTCAAAAAAATTAACTTTAATGTTTTATAACAAGTAGAAATATAATATCAAAATAAATATAATGATATATACATTTTAAAATAATTTCAATATATAAAAAATAATTTGGTAAGTTACAATCTTATATTATATTAAACTAAAATTTTTAATAAATAGAAATATAATATTAAAATAAATATATAAAAATTTAAATTATTTTCAATCTTGTATAAAATAATTTTAATATTATTAATACATAAGATATATTTCATTAATTGTAAAATCTATTTAAACTAAAGATTTATATAAATTTTTATAACAAAGACAAATATATTATTAAAATAAATACCATAATTTACATTTTTAAAATTATTTTATATATTAATAGATATTTTAATATTATTAGTTTACTAGATAAATTAAACTGATTAAATTATATTTTTATGTATTAAAATTTTAAAGTCAATTTTTTGAATTAATAAAGTCAAATTGTATTATAATAGGAGATTTTGGTGTCCCTTAATGAAAACATGGGGTCTAAATGATTATTTTCCTAAATTTTAAAATGTAGGTGTCATTTTTCCTAAATTATTTAATTTCAGGTATTGCACTAAAATTATAGTTGTCTAGTCACATTGTTAATTTAGTTAAGGTTACTCTACAATGTCAACAACAATTATTGTAATAATAACCAACAAAATTATGCTTTTATATTATTAAAAATTTAAGTTTTAAAAAATTGTTCCTCATTGACCTAATTAAGTAGTTTTCAAGTGGGGTTAAAAATAAAATCAGATTATACACACTTTAAAAAAACACATTTAATTAGACTACGTATATAAAAATTATTAAAATTTTTATTATTATAAAAAAATAATATCATATAGACTATACACACATTCCTTAAAAACTATATAATATCATATAAAATATCATAAGCTGAATTTAGTTTAATTATAGTAATAATGACTATAATGATAGTTATTAACAATATGAAAAAATGAAGATTATCTCTTGTTATTTAGAGAAACTAAAAATCTTCTCAAGTTTTAAAATAAGTTCAAACTTTTCTACAGTTATAACAGTGTTAACTCTATGTATCATTATGCTATTCTATATACAGTTTGATGTTTGCCACAAAATTTAAATATTTTTAGAATATAAATAAAGAAAAATGACTTATATACCCCTAATGATTAAATTAATTTAATAATAAATTATAAATTATTGAGAAAAATTACTCTAGTGGTCGTATATAACCATATGTTATTCCAATTTAAATGGATAATTCACAACTATCAGGGATATTTATGAGATTTTTCCTACCTGTAATTTTTCTCTATAATTTACAAATCATTATAAAATAAAATTTAATCATCAAGGGTATATAAGTCATTTTAATTTATTTCTATCTTTAAAATATTTAAATTTTATGGCTAACATTAAAAATAGGGGTAGAATAGTAAAATACATATAAACTAATGTTATTATAACTTTATGGGTGTTTAGACATAACTTAAAATATAAGGGGTTAGTAGGAAGTAAATCTTATTTTCCCGTAACTACCATTAACTATAGTACCAATAATTAAGGATGGCAAAATCTTTCATGGATTTAGGTCCCGTCCCAAATGGGGTGAATTTTAAATAATTTTTTGGAAATTGAGTGGGGAATAGAAGAAAAATAATTCCCAAATTCTTAATGGGGTGGGGTTTGGTTTTGTACTCCCCACCCCAATCTCCATTATATATAAATATTTTTTATTTTTTATTTAATATTTTTTATTTTATCAATTATAATATTAGTTAATAAATTTTCTTTTTATTTTTACATAAAATAAATATGCTATAATTAAAAAAAACTCTATAATATAATTATTATTTCACCCTAAAATATTATTATATTTTCTTTTCTCTCTTAAGGTGTTACACTCTTCAAACATTTTTTTTTGTTTTGATAACATTTCAAGATATTGTTTCGAACTTTTAGAGATTTTTTAAATAATTTAAATTTTTTATAATATGGTAATGATTTTATTTAAATCCCTAATTTTTAATTTATTGAAATTATGTATCTATACTTATTATAAAATAAGTAAATAGGGAGTGGGGAAAGCATTCCCTACATGGGGATTTCCTATCCCCACCCCACTAAATTTATTGGGGAATTAGGTGGGCAATAGAGGTAAAATTTTTTAATATGGTGGGGAATGAGGTAGGATTCCCCACCCCCACCCCACCTCCTTGCCATCCTACCAGTAATAACACAAGATCAAATATGTTATATGCAATGATTTAATAATGTAGCATAAAAATATTGAATAAAGTATGCAATAATTTAATTAATATATGATAAATTTGAATGAAGTAATTTGTGTAAGAGAATCTTCGTGAGTATAATCCAAATATCAAATATATGGTACATTATATATGCCCTGTATACCATATAAATTTATATCGTTAATATTAGTCACTAGTACAACTAATATTGAAAATAACAATATTTTTTATGATTAATTATAATATTTGGTACTATGAATAAGTATAATTGTTTGAAAACTGTCCAATAGTTTGATGGAAAATAAGAAAAGAAATATATTTGATTTACACTAATATAAATATTATTCTCAATAATACAGATATTATATATTTTGAAGTACTTTTTTCAACCGTAAGAAAACATAAATTTTTCATGTTGAGGAAGGGTCTTTGACATTTTCATAGTTCAAATTGATAACTTGATATTTAGATAAAATTGCGTAGTTCTGTGATAATTACTCGTGATATTTGCCAATTCCCACTTACAATTCTTTCGTTCGGTAGCCGGTTTCATGCATAAAATATAGAAGCCGTTGGATTGGTTATAAGAGCAATCCAACGGGCAATAAATTTTAAAATAAAAAATAAAAACGGTTGTATGGTATGCAGCGCTGCATCATAAGGGGACCAATTTTTCTAACAATCGTACAGTGGGATCCACACGTTACCTCCATGCTTTAAAAATTGTTTGAAATCAGCTGTAACTCCGAAGTCAAGTTACAATATTACAATAAATAAACTGGACCGTATCGTACTCAATAATTTCCCTCAATATTTGAAAAACTAAAGCAGATTTGTGTAATTGAAGCTCAGGTTTACAAACAAACAGCGTCTCTCGCTTTCTCTATCTCTCTCTTCCTCTTTCTTTCTCAATTCATAGGGTTTCAATTCGCGGCGTTTCGCTCTTCTCAGTCGGTGACAGCATTGCCAGTGAGCGAGTGACCTCCAGGTAATTTTATCTTTTCCGCCTCTTTTATTTTCGATTAATGATAATTTTTATTTTAGTTTTTGGAAATTCATTTGGTTGCTTCATCTTCAGTCTTATGTATCGAATCATTTTTTTTTTTCATTTTAAGATTCGATCTATGTTCCTGTGCTAATTTAACTGTGTTATTAGTATTGTACTTGTTGATTTTGATCGAATTTTAGTGTATTATTCGATCGAATTGTGTGCTCAATTGGATCAAGTCTGATTCGATCTATTGATATTATTGCTTGATAAAATTAGGATTGTCGATGGGTTTCAGATTTGGATTACTTTTAATCTCTTTTCGTTAGGTTTGTGTATCAAATCAATTTTGTTGAGGTTTAAGCCAAATGCTTAAATCTCAGTGTGTTCTAGTAGTAAGTTATATAAATTGACTGATGAAGACTTGGTTTAGTTCTTTTGAATTTATGCTGTTTCTGATGATAATTGCTTCACAGAGTATCAGTGGCGGAGTCAGACTTGTGAAGCAGTGGGGAACATTTATTTACTTGAAAGAATTTGGTCTTTATTTAAGTATTTTTCATTTGATTTTGTATATATCCTACTCATTTGAAGTATTTTTGTTGATGAAAATGTTATTTTTTCCTTTTTTTTTTTTGGTATTATATTGAAAGCCTATGGCAGCAAATCAAAAAATTCATTGGGGGCAAATTCAAAATATGGTTGAAATTTAAAAGTAATTTCCTGAAAAAGTTAAACTCGGGGGTTGCAGCTGCCTACACTGGTCCCTATGTGACTCTGTCACGGCTTAAGGTTATGAATTATATACCAGAAAACCAAGTTAAGGATTGCATTTAATTTATGTTGTTTAAGTTTAGTGACACTCTGCAAGTAAATGATCAATGTGTCATAAAATAAATAAGAAAATGTGACATAAATAAAAAACGTGAACTGGATAGTCTCAGCTAGAGAAACAGTGTCTTCTATCCCATTGAGTGTGGTTCTTTGTTGTCTTGCATACTATTACACTGTGATCTGGCATTTATATACATTTGTCTTATTTATATTATATTGTTTTAATTCTTCATCAGATTAGGGATTTGTTTTTGGGTTTGAGAATTCTTTTGTGAGTGATTCAGTTTTCTCTTGTTAGGTTTTGAATTTCTATATATCTGGTTAATGCAATAATTCACAATTTCAGATAAAATATGGCAATGGAAGTTACCCAGGTGCTTCTGAATGCACAGTCAATAGATGGAACTGTGCGGAAGCATGCAGAAGAAAGTTTGAAACAGTTTCAGGAGCAAAACCTTCCCGGTTTCTTGCTGTCGCTCTCTGGAGAGTTAGCAAATGATGATAAGCCTGTCGATAGCCGTAAATTGGCAGGTTTGATACTTAAAAATGCCTTGGATGCAAAGGAACAGCACAGAAAATTTGAGCTTGTGCAAAGATGGCTGTCATTGGATGCCAATGTGAAGACCCAGATTAAGACTTGTCTGTTGAGCACCCTGACTTCTACAGTAGCTGATGCTAGGTCAACTGCATCTCAAGTTATTGCCAAGGTTGCAGGTATTGAATTGCCACAGAAACAGTGGCCTGAGCTGATAGTCTCACTTCTGTCAAACGTTCACCAGCTACCAGCTCATGTTAAGCAAGCCACTTTAGAGACTCTTGGGTATTTGTGCGAGGAAGTCTCTCCTGATGTTGTAGAACAGGATCATGTAAATAAAATACTTACAGCTGTGGTTCAGGGTATGAATGCTTCTGAAATGAACAATGATGTTAGGCTTGCTGCTACCCGAGCTTTATATAATGCTTTGAGCTTTGCCCAGGCAAATTTTACCAATGACATGGAACGTGATTATATCATGAGAGTTGTCTGTGAAGCAACACAATCCGCAGAATTGAAGATACGGCAGGCAGCTTTTGAGTGTTTGGTCTCCATTTCATCAACTTACTATGAGAAGTTAGCTCCTTATATGCAGGACATATATAGCATCACGGCAAAGGCTGTACGTGAAGATGAAGAACCTGTTGCTCTCCAAGCCATTGAGTTCTGGAGTTCTATTTGTGATGAGGAAATAGATATTCTGGAAGAATATGGGAGTGATTTCACCGGGGACTCTGATATTCCGTGCTTTTACTTTATTAAGCAGGCCCTTCCTGCACTTGTCCCATTGCTGTTGGAGATACTCCTCAAGCAAGAGGAGGATCAAGATCAGGATGAGGGGGCTTGGAATATTGCTATGGCTGGGGGCACCTGCCTTGGTTTGGTTGCACGAACTGTGGGAGATGATATTGTTCCCCTTGTCATCCCGTTTATTGAAGAAAACATAGCAAAACCAGATTGGAGGCAGAGGGAGGCAGCAACTTACGCCTTTGGTTCAATCTTGGAGGGTCCTTCACCAGACAAGTTACTGCATATTGTTAATGTTGCTTTATCCTTCATGCTTAGTGCATTAACAAAGGATCCAAACAACCATGTGAAAGATACTACTGCTTGGACCCTTGGTCGGATTTTTGAGTTCCTTCATGGCTCAACCATAGGTATACCGATAATCACCCAGGCAAATTGCCAACAGATCATTACAGTTCTGCTTCAGAGCATGAAGGACACTCCGAATGTTGCTGAGAAGGCCTGTGGTGCTCTCTATTTTCTTGCACAGGGTTATGAGGATGTCGGCCCATCATCTCCTTTAACACCATTTTTCCAGGAAATTGTTCAGTCTCTCCTTACTGTAACTCACAGAGAAGATGCTGAGGAATCACGATTAAGGACTGCTGCATATGAAACATTGAATGAAGTGGTGAGGAGTTCCACTGACGAAACAGCACCTATGGTGTTGCAACTGGTCCCTGTCATTATGATGGAGCTCCACAAGACTCTTGAAGGGCAGAAGCTTTCATCTGATGAGAGAGAAAAGCAGGGGGAGTTGCAGGGCCTTCTATGTGGGTGCTTACAAGTCATTATTCAGAAGCTAGGATCATCAGAGCCAACTAAGTATGTCTTCATGCAGTATGCAGATCAAATAATGGGACTCTTCTTGAGGGTTTTTGCTTGCAGAAGTGCGACTGTCCACGAGGAGGCCATGCTCGCCATTGGAGCCCTTGCCTATGCAGCAGGCCTTGATTTTGCAAAATACATGCCAGAGTTCTACAAATATTTGGAAATGGGTCTTCAGAATTTCGAGGAGTACCAAGTGTGTGCTGTTACGGTCGGTGTGGTAGGTGATATTTGCAGAGCACTGGAGGAAAAAATTCTGCCCTACTGTGATGGGATTATGACACAACTTCTTAAAGATTTATCAAGCAACCAGCTACACCGTTCTGTCAAGCCACCTATATTCTCATGCTTTGGCGACATGGCACTTGCAATTGGAGAGAACTTTGAAAAGTACTTGATGTATGCCATGCCCATGCTCCAGAGTGCAGCAGATTTGTCAGCGCACACAGCAAATGCAGACGATGATATGACTGAGTACACCAATTCTCTGAGAAATGGGATTTTGGAGGCATATTCTGGGATTTTCCAAGGGTTTAAGAACTCTCCAAAAACCCAACTCTTGATTCCATATGCACCCCATATCCTCCAGTTCTTGGATAGCATGTACATGGAAAAAGACATGTAAGTTCTGTTGATTGATGTTCCTCCATTATTTGCACTTTGGTCAAATCATAATCTGTATTTTGTGGTTACGAACTTTTTGTTCATTTTACCCATAGGGATGAACTGGTCATGAAGACAGCAATTGGGCTTCTTGGAGATCTAGCAGATACACTGGGAAGCAATGCAGGTTCTTTGATTCAGCAGTCGCTTACAAGTAAAGACTTTTTAAATGAGTGTTTATCTTCAAAAGATCATATGATTAAAGAATCTGCGGAATGGGCAAGGTTGGCGATTAATAAGGCCATTTCTGTTTGAGGCTATTGAGCATGGTCTGTCCTTCTAACGAGTCCCTGCATGCATTCGGGTCTGTTGAGTCGGGGTAAAGGGTTGCATGTGTCAGGTCATCATCACATTTAGACAACAGAAGTTATCAATCTTCAAGTTGTCACTAACTCTTGCATCAGCACCATGGGTTTGGGGTGTTCTTTGGTCGTGGAGGAAGTACATAGTGGCAGCGTCACTGAAGTGGATGAAGCTACCGTCCACAAAAACTTAATAGAAATGAAAAGACATTATTATGGTGGAGGGTTGAAGTCGAGGAGAAAGGGGGCAACAATTGTGACATACCGCTTATACAAACTAGTCCAGCTTCTCTGGCAACTTGTTGGCCCTTGGGGGTGACACCAAGCTTTTATTGGAAATAACTTCAGAGCCATCCTGGTGGTCTGTTTGCAAATGGCTATATGTGATCGGAAGGGATAATTGATGAGCTGTTTCAAGTTTAGTGACACATAAAGACCAGCCAAGTGGGGCACTTACAGAAATTTTTATCTTCATCCAGTTCTCATTGGTCATTACTGATTTTCCCCCCTAAATCTTCTTGTTAACTTGAGTCCACATCACTTCATCAGCATGTCTGTCATGGTCATTGGGTTGTTTGAATGTTAACATTTTTCATACATATACATTTGATGGTTTGGGGTTCAAAACACAATTGAAATCATACACATTTTGCATTTGCATTTTTCATATTTCATTATTGTCGTCAATAGTTTGTCTTAAAAGTCAAATGTTACATACATGCATTCATTCATAAAGGTTTTTCCATTCTGTCTTTATTTGTTGTTACCAGAGTACAGGTTTTTATGAACTTCAATTGTGCTATATTATACTTTGTATCTCCGCACGTAGGGGAGTGTTATTTTTCAAGTGATGTTATGAAGTTTATGGACTTTAGTGATTATTTTTTTTTTTCGCTCTTTTACAGGTTATTTTCTTGGTTCATTTTCCCTTATTTTAATTTTATTTTATTTATTTATTTTACTTTGGAACCACCCCTTATATAGAAGAAATATCACCTAATGAAAGGCCAAGTAAATTAATTAGTTTAAATGATTTCTAGATACATTGACAAGTAGAGTATATTGTACAATTTGGATGCATTGCCCGGGTAGGCATATATGTATGTAGCAAAACGAAGGAAATTAAAATTAACTGCTAACATAAGGAAATTAAAATTAGTGGCTAACATAATGTAAAAGTGGTATTCTTCTTTTCATTTTTTTTTTTTTTTGGATAACATTGAATGTCATAACCAAAAATAATAATAATAATAATGATTCTGTGAACGTAAAATATAAATTTGTAATGGAAATAAAGTGATGTTCAACATATCATTATTCAAAATAGAAATAATAATATAAGTAATCACTAAGACTTGACCTGACATGATGGACTTTGTTACATTATTTTAAATATAAACTTAATAAAATTGTGATTTAAGTTAGATTACATATAATTTGCATTCAATACAAAAGTTGTGCATATGTGCTGTGGCGATTTTAGCACTCGGCGAACTTAAGGATGGCAAAATCTTTAACAAGTTTGGAGCCCCATGCGGATCCACCTAAATAAAGTGAATTTTGAATAATTTTTTGGAAATGGGATGGAGAATGAGAAAAAAAAATTCTCGAAATTTTTAACGGGTAGAGTTTGGTTTTATATTCCTCATTCCAATCCCTATTATATATGAGCATTTTTTTAATTTTTGTTCAATAATATTTTTTATCAATTACAATGTTGCTTAATAAATTTTTTTTTTATTTTTACCTAATATAAATAGGTTTTACCTAGAAGAAAATTTTATATTATAATTCTTATTCAATCATAAAATATTGTTATGTTTTTTTTTTCTCTCAAGGTGCTGTTTTCTTTAAATATTTCTTATTTTTGTATTATTTCAAAATATTGTTTCAATCTTTTGTAGATTTTTTAAATAATTTAAATACTATATAATATCATAATAATTTTATTTAAATCTTTAAATTTTAATTTACTGATATTATTTATCCATACCTACTATAAAATAAGTAAATGAGAAATAAAGTAGGGATAAAGAAATTATTCCCCACATAGAGATTTCTTATCCACACCCCATCCTCCACCTCACTAAATTTATTTGGGAGATGGGGTGGAGAATGGAGGCAAAATTTTTAATGGAATAGGGAATGGGGTAGGTCTCTCCACCCCCACTCTACCACATTGCCATCCCTAGGCGAATTAGATGGTTGCTTAGGACCTCATATTTAGGAAGACCTCAATTTTTGGATATCTATTTATTAATTAGTATAATTAATTTTTTTAAAAGATTCAAAAAAATTTAAGTTACGTACATATTTTTTCTACAGTAAAAAAACCTAATTTTTAGGCTTTATCCTATTTTTCTCTCATTCATAATTATCTCTCTTATTTGATAATTTTTAACTTAAATATAAGATATATTTTTATGGTGCAATAATTATTTTAAACATTATTTCTTTATTTATTTTTTATTATTTCCCAAAAAAATTCAATGCTTTACCTTTCCAAAAATAACTCTTACTAAAATTAATAACGTTAGATTTTGAAAGCTAACTTTTAGTGTATTTTAAAACTCAAGGATACTTCCAGCGAAAAGTTTTCGTGCTTCCTTCTCTTTCTCTATGAAATTCATTGCCATCGTCATATTTATTTCAACTAGTCAATTGACTCAATTCCATGTGCTATCATTATATTTTTTCTATTTTTCATTATTACTATTCTTGTTCTTTCTAAATTTAATTTTTTTTTTATTTTTTGTATTGATTATGGCTTGAATGATCTAGAAAAAAAATTGTGTTTGTTTATTTGTTTGTTTTTTAGATTTGAAAAATATGTCAACTAGAAAATATGTATCAAGATATGAAAAACTACAAAAAAAAGAGGAAAATAGAAAAGTTAGTCCAATATAAAAAAGGAGCTCTTGATAAATTTGTCACAACTATTAAAAAAGATATAGATTTAAGAGAAGAATTAGTTATTGAACAACCAACTTCAAACGAATTAAATAATGATAAAACAGTGAATGAAATAAACAACATTAAAAATGATAACAATTAAAATACGAACAAAGTTGATGTAGGAAATTTATTTGTTCCAAACTATATTTATGATCTAGGAAGATGGGAAAATATTGGTATAAAGTTAAGAGATCTTTTAGTAGAAAAAGGCTCAATTAGAGAGAATGATATAACTTTTTCCAAAAGGTGAAATTTATAGGCATTTTCTACTGCATTTTATGTTAAATTGTTACCAAATGAAGAAAATATATTCAAAAGATTTTGACAAAGTATATTGTTTTCGTTGCAAATTATTCAATACAAATTGCAGGAAAAATTAGCTTAATGATGAAGGACCAAGAGATTGGAAAAATCTTAGTTCTAAACTTAAAAGTCATGAAACAACCAGTGAACATATAAATTAATATGAATGCATGGGTGGTTGATTTAGAAGTAAGAATATTAAAGAGAAAAACAATTAATAAAGATGTTCAAGAAAGAATTAACAAGGAAAAAGAACATTGGAAAAAAAGTATAAATAAGAATTATTATTGTTGTAAAGAATTTTGCTAAAAGTAATTTAGTATTTCGTGGAAAAAAAAATGAAAAGATCTATGAAGAGAGAAACAGAAGCTTTTTAAGTTTAATTAAAATGATTGCAGAGTTTGATCTAACAATGTAAGAACATATTCGACATATTAAAACTGATGAAATTCATGACCATTATCTTGGACATAACATACAAAATGAATTGATGCTAATGCTAGCACTTGAAATGAAAAAATGAATTGTTAGCAAAGTTAAGGAAGCAAAGTATTTCTCAGTTATACTTAGATTGTACTGCAGTTACAAACCACTAAGAACGAATGTCTCTTATATTAAGATGTATGGATATTTCAACAAATTTAATAAAAGTAGAAGAATATTTTATAGGATTTACAAGTTGACAATACCACTGGAAAAATGTCCTTTTAATGAACTTGTGAATGTAATTAAAACTCTTGAACTTGATATTAACGGCGTAATAGGATAAGGATATGATAATGGATCTAATATGAAAGGAAAAAAAAATCAAGGCATACAAAAAAATTATTATAAATAAATCTTAGAGCATTTTATACACCATGTGGCTGTCATAGTCTTTACTTAGTACTTTGTGATGCGGCTAATTCTCATTATAAAGCTATTTTATTTTTTGCAGTTGTTCGAATGCTTATTCATTGTTTTCTTCTTCACCTAAAAGATGAAAAATTTTACCTAATTTAACTATTAAATCATTGTCACAAACGCGTTGGAAGAGTCGCGTAGAAGTGTCAAAACAATAAGATTTCAACTCCCCAAATTAGAGATGCTTTACTTGAATTAGCAGAAATTATTGAAGATCCTAAAATAAAAAGTGAAGTTAAATGTTTAAGAATATATGAATTGGAAAACTTTAATTTTTTGTTAGGTATGATTATTTAGCATGATATATTATTTTCTGTAAACATTGTTAGAAAAAGCTTATGAAAGGAAGATATTTGAATTGATGTTGCCATAAATCAACTAAAAGGTCTTACAATTTTTTTTTTTTTTTGAGAATTACAAAGAAAATGGTTTTGTAGCTACAATGATTTAAGCTAAAGAGATTGCAAATGAAAAGGAAATAGAACTAAAATTTCATGAAAAACGTATAATTGATAGAAAAAATAAATTTAGTGAGAATAATAACAAAGAGAGAATTTTGTCTCTTGAAGATTCTTTGAGAATTGATTACTGCATATATATATATAGCAGATCAAGGTATTTCTTCAATCACCAATAGATTTGAGCAGTTTCAATTCTATGAAAATTTTTTCAGATTTTTATTTAATTTTGAAAAAATAGATTTGAGCAATTTCAATTCTATGAAAATATTTTCAGATTTTTATTTTATTTTAAAAAATTAAAATCATTAGATGATGAAAGTTTAAGAAGTTATTGTATTAATCTAGAAAATATCTCGAAATATGATATGTTTTCTGATATTGATGGATTAGATTTGTTTTCTGAGTTAAAAGTCTTAAAAGAAGTTTTGCATATTGAAAAAAATACTCTACTTGATATACTTAATTATATTAAAAAAATATATTCTTTTCTAAATGCATTTGTTGCTTATAGAATATTATTAACAATACCTGTAACTGTTGCTTTTGTTGAGAGAAGTTTTTAAATTAAAGTTAATAAAATCTTATTTAAGAACTACAATGTCACAAGAAAGATTAAATGGATTAGCTATATTGGCTATTCAAAAAAATTTGTTAGCTAAATTAGAATATAAGATTTTAATTAATAATTTTGCATCTCAAAAAGCAAGAAGAATAAAATTTAATTGATTAGTAATTTGCATTAGTGATGGCTTGCGGTAGGGATCATAGTAGGTAGGACCAATAATTTAAAGTTTAGAGGAAGATTATGGCTGTGGCTAATAAAAGTTTAGAGTATCTTAAGGAGGTAGAATTTATGGAAGACAAAGCTAGCTAATATTCATGTGGAAATAAATAGATATCTTTCCTAAAATAGATATCTTTCCTACAATATTTTTTTTTTCTTTTATGGGATCTTGTTAATAATTGTTGTAATTCAAGATATTATTGAATATAGTTGAATTTTGAGCTACTTGATGCTCTTATGAGAGTTTTTTGAGCTATTTAATATTCTTGTAAGAGTTAATATTTTAACATTCATAAGGCTTAAAATAAGATTTCGCCTAAGACCCCTAATTGATTAAAGCCGGTATGCATATGTTGACAAACAATATTAACAAGTTCATTTAATTCTGCACTAATAAATTCTATTTTTTTACTTGTTCAAATGCTCAAAACTGGATATATTTGAATAATCAAAGGGAAATTAATTATTTCTCTTTAGAAATCTCACTATGTAAAGAGAGATCACACCTAAATCAAGGTCTAACCCCAGTGATAACGAGCGATTGACTTTCCTAGAACTCAAGGATTGGATTTGAACTTCAAAGAGACATTAAACAAATTCTCCATATCAACATTTTAACTCCTCCAATACATCTCAATTACAATTCATTTTATTGTATAATCAATAAAGTGGTTTATCAAATAATTTTACTACAGAAATTGTACACACATTTGTACCATTTTGTTTAAGTGCACTTGTTTGCAGTTCTTAGAACTCTTATCATTTTATTTCTCGACAACCTTTCTAGGTTGTCAAAAGTAATGTTTTTAATAAGATTATTAGTGAATCACCCCTACACCACTACCCTAACACCATCATTACCGACATATGGTCTCCTGAAAGATGATAAATCTAATTTTAGTTGTCTTAATTAAATGATTATAAAAAGATTAGGTGTGGGAGTTCAAAGTATTGTTTGTGTCATGGCCTTTTCGGTAGTGCTTCCTTTCCACTAATAATAACAATAATGCATTGCCATTTCCTCACCAAAATTCAACCATCGATGAATTTGAAAATGCGCTCTTTGATTTCATCTTAAGGCCACTCACCATGTTTGTCTTCTTCTAAAGCGATGAAAGCGAAATATGAGGATAAAACAATTAGGTAGTGTTTATTTATTTATTTGTCTAAAATTAGAATGAGTTTGAATTTAATTAAATTTTAAGTAGTTTGAATAAAACTATTTAAATGATACATATATATATATATATATATATATTTTAAAGTTTGAATATAAGTGATATCTTGTTTACTTTTATAAATAAAAAAAATTGAAATATGAGATGTTTGACATTTAGATCCTTATAAGTCAAAACCAAGAAAAGTAGATTATGTTTTATAATATAGGAAATAGGCATATTTATTAAGGATGTTTTAGGGATATAATATATATCTAAGGCTTTCTCTATTTAGATAAAAATTATAAAAAAATTATTATTTTTATTTTCATGTAAATATTTGATACTCAGACATATACTTCAAAAAAAAAAAGCAAAATAAAACTACAAAAATGCCTGCAACTAAGAAAATTGCAGAATTCAGACATTAAGTTTCTTATCATTCATTCACTTCATGATCAAAGTGGCGTTTGGTACCAGGGAAAAGAAAATCCCAGTGAAGGATTTAGAACATCCATAACTCTCAATACATAATTTGGATTTTGGAAAAAAGAAGACCACAAATCATCACTTTCCATAGAGGGCCAAAAAATACCTTTTCTTACTAATTTAGGGTATTTTTAAAGTACTTCTACAGTAGCACTTATCATTTTTTTAATAGGTATTCAAATTCTGTTTTAACTGCTTTAATTTTTGTGGCTTGCGTTTATTGTTGAAAAATCATGAATCTAATTTGTGAATATAGTTAATTATAAAAAATAACAAGATATATGGTTATTTCTTTTTATTGTAAATCTTTGAAAAGAGTATATAAAAGAAAAATATATAACCCATGAAAAAAATTATTAATGAGTCATAAATTCTTAAAAGCTCAAGAATAAATAGAGAGAGTATCATAGATTTATAATTCTAAAAAAAATTAGTATCATAGATTTATAATTCTAAAAAAATTTAACTCTACCATTTCATGAGAAACAAATAAAACATCGATAGATGCAAACGGCTCTTATGATTTGGTGAAATAGTTATGGAAACCGCTTATCTTTATAAATGGTCATAGAGAGATATTCAAATCTTTTTTTTGACAAACATCAAGGGCTTGCACGCTATTACTGGAAACACAAGATAGTTTGTGTCTGAAAAAGGAATTAATTTATTTGACCATTTCTAAACACAAAAAAAGAATTTGTGAGTCCCAGAAAACAAATATATATTTATAAAAATAAAGGAATCTCAATGACTACTTTGCCAAACTATGGCTTTCACCATCCTTCATCCTAAAATACTTGCTGCAATATTATGTTAGAGCTTAAAATTCATATATTAGACACGGCCTAATACATATGAATACAGGGTGTCGCTGTCAATTTTTCTGAAAAAATTAGTGCAATTAATATAATATTAGAGCTGAAGTTTACATATTAGACGTGGCCTAATATTTTATATATATATATATGGCGAGAGTGATTGACATTGTCTTTAGTTCCTTTACTGGTTTTGTTACTTCTGCCGACCACAGTAAAACTATGTTACATCGTACTCTATTATAATCATTAAGGAATATATATGTGTATATATATATATATATAATATGATTACATGTAGCAAATTTTAAATTCTAATATCCAACCACTGAATATAGTTTTAACAATTACCATTTAGGAAAACAAAACTTTTTGTTGTAACTTAAAGTAGATGCAAGTTTAAGCATCTTTAATTAATTTCCATCATTCCATGATTCTAACAATGGGTGCAAGTAATACAAGTAGGAGGTGAGTATTGTGACATCTGGACAGCAATAATGCAATATAACCTAAAAAAATCAATAAAATGAGATGGTCATCAGTCTCAGAAATGAGTGCTAGTGGCGCATTAAGATCCACAGAGCGAATAGAGAGAAGAAAAGCAGATTGACTTATGCCAACGTTGATAGAACACAAAAGAGCCAATAAGCTGAAATTGGCTTAAGACTTAGAGCCATGCAATAAGGGACTGTTTGTTTTTTTTGTTTTTTGTTTTTTGATGATATGTAACGTATTTAAATAGTGCAGTTGACTTTAGGTTTCTGGGCAAAAGGGTTAATGCATTTCATCATAATTCCGCTGCTATTTGGTGGGGTTGCACCATCACAACAGCTATAAACCAACATTTCCTACCCCTCACAACTGAGATAAAAGCAGACCTTTCGTCCCAGTTTCATCCTCTCTTTGTGAATTAAGCATCAATTACTCACATACTCTATATTATCAATGGCTGCTCTTAGGATCAAGACCTTTATTCTACTTTATCTCCTATTCAATATTCCCTTATTATCTTCAGGTAAGAATTTATGTTCTAAATTAATTAATATCATGCATCTCTACACATAAAATATGATTTGTCTTAATATTTCATTTTCAGATTGTGACAGCGTATCTTCTTATTTTTTAGGCATGGTTGAAGGCTTTAAGATCAACAGAATTCACTCTGAACAATCACTGTACAAGGTAGTGTGTGCAGAAGCTATATGAATATTATAATATCAAGTTTTAAAAAAATAAAGCATATTACGCATGTAATATAATATTCATATGAAGAATAATATTGATATTCATAGCCGTTAGGCACAACTCACTTGATTGAAATGCACTTCGCGAGTTCCCAGTCACTCGAGTTTTAATAATATTAAGGATTAGGTTTGTTGTTTAGTGGATGAGAATTTTAATATTCCCCAGCCAAATCTTAAAAAGGAAAATGCTACTATTTATTTAAGGGTAAATTCTCTTTTAAACTCAACGATTTATTCAATTATATTTTTAAAGATTATCTTAAACATTTCCTGTTGCATATCTATTTTTTAAAAAATTTTATTTAATTGTTGTCTACATTTCAATATTTATTTGAATTAATCTTAGGTTATATCGGATAAAGATATTATTTTACTTTTCAAAAGTTAGATCCAATAGTAATGGAAGTACTGACATGGACTTTTGGATATCTTTTAAGAGTAATGAAAGAAAGCTGATTCCAACTCCATCTCAACCCCATACAAGAACCAATAAACGTTGAAATATTTTAAGATATTCTTAAAATTTGAATTAATGACAAAGTTACCTTAAAAATCTGTCTTCGTGAGGTTGAAGTCTAATTCATTGCTGGGGTGGATATAATTTTTTGTTTTCTAAAATACAAAGACTAACCAAGAGTAATTGGTGCAAACCTCGAAAATAAGGGATTCAGGGAGTTCATATACGTTTGTACTTTTTAACATCCTGCAATATTATAGGAAGCTATTAATTAATTTGTAGTAATTTAGCTGATTTTGTTTGTGTTAAGGACATGAGTATGAGGGAGAGGTTGATGCTTGGTGCAGTGCTGGATTATGATGATGCAGGTCCCAATCCAAAGCATGACCCCAGAAAAAAACCTGGACCTGGTAGCAAGCCTTGATTGCAGCAAATTTCATACGCCTTAATTCTAATTAATTTATCATTAAATAATAATAGAAAGAACTCTCTCTCTACTATCATCTATAGAAAACTTATATAGTATTGCATTTTAAATAAGTTTATATAGTAATAATAATATTAACTGTATTAGCCCTTGTGTTCATACAGGGGTGTTATAAGAATTTTCAATGTGAGTTCGCATTATTATTGTACTTCAGACAATACTGATCTTTTGTACTTTCTTTCTTTGGCTATTATATTGCCTGCCATATGAAAAATAATAAATAAATGATCTTTGCATTTCTCCATGCCGACAAAATCTTGTGGAGGACGCAATCACACAAATGTTTATATATGCTCTGTCCTTTGTTTTTTTTTTTTTTTTTTTTTTTTTACCTCCTCTCCACAAAAACGTGACCATGCTCAATATTCGCTGTTAATTACATAAAAAGTATCCTATATGATGCGTATCTACCCTATATATTTATTAGTCCTCCTAATTTTTAAGTACTTCCGAACTTAAAATGATCACATGTGACATGCACTTTAATACTTACGACTGTTCACTAATCCCTTGAATTTCCTAAGATTACTACAATAGGAGAAGTAATCAATAAAAAATAACTTGTATACCAAAATCTCAATAAGTTCCTAAAATTTTGCAACAACCGATAAGGGTAACAAAAAATATATCGAGGTAAGAGATGTTGCAATTCCGTTAATAAGATGAAATTCAAGACAAAAAAATCAGATAATTGTTTTTTTTTTCCCCTTAAAAAAAAGTTGTCTTAGTGATAAAAAATCTTATCCACTAAACATCAATCCTTGTTTTCTATCGCCTGAATTTAGGTGATCACCAGTACAAGACACATTTACGACTAGTCAAGATGGGCCTAAAGGACAAAGTATTTTGTTTAAAATATTTGAATGATTTTCTCTGTTATCATTCGTTCAACAATTTTCATAATTGAATGTCGGTATTTTATAAAGTTTCGGCATGTCATGATTCACAATAACTTATCGTCAATTTATTTGGGGTTAATGTCATCTAAGTTACACATGTTTCAATAAATATAAAAAAGGTAATGCAATTTTTAAAAATTGACAGACAAGTGATAAATCATTAACTTTTATCATTAATTGTAATGATGCAAGGGCAAAATGGAAACAATTGATACAAATAATATAAAATAAAGGATGTCACATGGGTGATGCATGTATCAACCTTTATCTCATCAAATGACAATTGTTTCAAAAATATTCCTACAAGCGATGAACCATTAACTTTTGCTACTAACTTTAACGACACAAAAATTTTGTAATTGATAGAAAACATGAGGAAAAGATGTTGATAGAGCTTTGTTAAAAAAATGTGTTGGATATCTTTATTGCTACTGGACTAGATAGATAGTTTGGTTGCTATGAATAAGATTTTGAAAGAACAAATGTTTACTAAGCCATCATATTGGATTCATGAAGATTTGAGTCTAATATTTACAAAATTAGTGCTAGTGACATTAAAAAAAATATTGGATTTATATCATGCTTCACGATTCATGAGAGATTTGCGTCTTCTTTTATGTTTAAAAATTAGATTGATTCAACAAGAAATTTTTTTAAATATTAGTTTTATCTAAACCACAAAACAACCCAGATTTAGATTTAATTTATATTTTTATAAAAGAAAATTAAAAAAAGGAGTAGGAATATCATTTTCTAATTAACTAACCACTTTTGTTAGAGTTAACAGTAGAAGTTAATGGTTTGTCATCTATAAGAGCATTTTCAAAATAATTGTCACTTTTTTGATAAATATTGAAAATTGTGTCACCCATGTGACATTAGCCCTAATATTTAAATAAAGTCGTAGGGGCAAAAACATTATTTCACTAAAAGACGACCAATATAACTAAAAAATTAACGATTTGTCATATGTCTGCCTATCGTTAAAAATTGTATGTTATGGTCCAATCTAGACCTGGCAAGATATTGTCCGCTTTGAGCCTTAACAAGGCCCGCACGGTTTTGTTTCTGGGCCCCCATACACCTTAAAACGTGTCTTGTCAATTAAGGTGTAAATCACCTTTTGTAAACCCAGTATCTCTTCGTACTTTGCCAATGTGAGATTCGTCTAGGGTGTTGCATACACTCTCCCTTAGGGACTCAGTGTCCTCACTGAGCTTTGCTCTACCATCGCTCAAGAGAACATGCAGAGCGGTTCTGATGCCATCTGTAATGACTCAACCCAAACTTGGCAAGATATTATCCACTTTGGGCCTTAATAAAGCCCGCACGATTTTGTTTCTAGGGCGCCCGTGCACCCCAAAATGCATCTTGCCAATTAAGATATAGATCAACCATTATAAATTCAGCATCTCTTTCGTGTTTTGTCGATATGGGATTCACCTATGGTGTTACATTGTATCACTTTTTTTATATTTGTTGAAACATGTTCACACAAATGACATTAACCCATTTATTTATGATTCATTGAAACCATTGAACATTATCGAATTGTATTATGAACCATTAACACCAGAGAAAATGCTTTGAAAAGACCTACAATATATCTTTTGTTGTCAATTTTGATAAAGTGGGACAATACACACACACACACACAAACACACACTTCTCTAATGAGAACATCATGTATTAAAATATATGATTTTTTTTAATATTTTAATAGCATCCTCATTTTACTAAAATGATGATATTCTCATTAGAGAATTATTATATATATAAAATAAAGACATAGAAAGAGAGATGATCTAATCTAAGATTTCGGACTTTCTTAAAGTACAAGATGAATTGGCAATGGTGTGAATATACTTTTACAATGTTATAAAAATATATTAACATTGTCATCAATTTGTCCTGAATTGTAAGTCTAGATTGTAAAATTTTTCAATGAGAATTTCAACACTTTATCTAAGTATAGAAAAATTATTATGTCATATGGTGTAATAGTATAATAAGCATTACATTATTACATTATGTGGTGTAATAATTTTTCCGTATTTAAATAAAATGTGAAAATCTTTATTAAATAATACCCTATATTTATATATGCACTTAATCAACTATATTTATATATACACGGTACAGCCTCTTCCCATATCTTCTATTTGTGGATCATTATAATCTGCAGTGCTCAGTATTTGCGCACTTTCAAAGGCAAAAGG
The DNA here is from genome assembly GCA_030449075.1 of Murraya paniculata. Classification (NCBI taxonomy): domain Eukaryota; kingdom Viridiplantae; phylum Streptophyta; class Magnoliopsida; order Sapindales; family Rutaceae; genus Murraya; species Murraya paniculata. Next base: position 103,374 of record JAEVFN010000073.1, read on the forward strand.
GTTGGTATCCATTTGTACTTTAATTTGTCTAGGTTCGTTTAAAGCATTAATGGCAAAGAAATTAAAATGTTACTATTCATGTGATATCTTACATAACCTATTTTCTCACCATTCACAATTTCGTTCTTGTAATGATCACAAGTTTTGACTTGGCAGGATCTAGGGTTTATGTAATAAAAGTCAGGGTTGTTCGCCGATCAGATTTTATGGATTAGACATCAATCCATATCCGATTCATAATTTTGTGGATTATAAATTTTAAATTCAATCCAATCCAATCATGGGATTGAGAAATTCAATCCAAATCCAAATCCAAATCCAAACTATATGCATGCAGATCAGATGCGGATTTAACCCAATCCATATCTAATCCACCATGTTGTGAATTAAAAATTTTTAATTTTGTCCAATTCACGAATTAATTAAAAAATTAATATAAAAATAATTTTACTACTGATCAAATTCAAAATTAAATATTTAAATAAAACTAGAATAATACATTCAAAGTTTCTAAATATAACACTGAAAGGGAAAAAAAATCTCATTTGTTTATATCAATATATGAAAAACTTGAAAAGAAAGTAAGAAATTCAGCTTAATTACCTCAAGTAGTAAGGTAAAACGGTGATGGCTCTATGTGTCCAATGTGATAGAGGTTTAGTGTTATGTGCCAAAGTGTTTTGTTTCGCTTAGGGTTTTTTGTTTTGCTTTAGAATTTTTACTGTTTGGAAACTATATTTGTTTATTTAATTATTCTATTATTCAATTATTTTTATTTTATATTATTATCGGTAAGATATATAATATGGTATTAATGTAATTATATTTTAACTTATTTATTTATTAGTAAGTAGTAATGTCACATTTATAAGTTTGATTTTTTAATTAAATAAATATTTTTTTATATTATTTTACGAATTCACGGATTTTTACGGATTGATAGAAGTAAATTCATATCGAATCTATCGACGACAAATTGAGCGGATCGAAATGAATTCTTAACCCTCTTATGAAGTGTATGCTTGAGGTGCATCACGGCTAAGATTAACGAAAGCCATTCCACTTTTGACGCATCTAGGTTTTGGTAAAACTGACAAACTTGTTTTGTGAAAGAGAACAATTCTGTTTGGTCGTTGCCTTCCCTTCGAGGAAATTCCACCTTCATGGTTAAAGAGCCTTGAATTTGGGTATTTCTTTCTTTTTTGTTTTTTGTTGAATTTATTTGCAGCAGATTGTGGTTGTCTGATTTTCAATCCAAGACTCCATTTCGATTCCCGGAGTTAATTATAGTCCGAGATCACAAACTAGAAAACTATTCTATATATAGCTTTGGAATTAGTTTGTAAATTTCATAATTCAAACGAAAGCGGATGAGATTTTTTTTTTCCAATTAGATGATGCTCCTTTCCTTGCAAGGGAACTGGGCAGGCAAATTACCAAAGATAAAACTTACTAAAATTTATAATGATTAGTTTTATTCGTTCCCACGAATCTTGACCGTTGAAATCATCCAACGATAAGCATCTAATGGGTAACATACTATGCTAAATCCGAGAGACTGGATGAAAGCCTAATTGATGCATGTGTATATAGAATAATTTTATAATAAGGGAATTCTTATTTTGTAAGGGACAAAATAAAAGATAAAAACACACACAAAAAGATATACACTTCAATTTGTTTTGCTGTATAATGTATTAAAATTTATATTTTTTATCTATTAACTTATCTCTAATTTTAACGTTATCAGATATCCAAAATTAAAAACTTACTACACAGACACAAACACACACACGTCTTCTTGGTACCAACGTAGAAGTACAAAATTTCATGAGAATGGAGAAAAAAAGGAACTCCAACACATTATTTTTTGTCTTTTAGTTTCTAGAATTCTTTTTTTTTTTTTTTGATTTTAGCTCCTACATAAAATTTGTATTTTAGCATTAGCACCTGAGACTCGATATATATAACGAGCAAGCTTTCAATAAGTGAATCCCGTACTTTATAAATAGGAGAACCACTTTAACAGCATTGTGACAAATGTTGTAAATGTGCTTTTTCACACTTTTATAAATCATCAAAGGTTCATAATGTTGTCATGGTGGTTTCCATATTTTATAAAATACAAAATTTCCTTATCTCAAATTTTTAAATATATATATTTTTATTTTACTGGTATATTCACTTTAATAAAGTAAGAATATCTTCATTAAATAATTGTTTTACACACACATATATATATATAAGAGAGTTTTTCTCTAATAAGGATATACTTATTTGTTAAAGTGAGGATGCTATTAAAATATTTAAAAAAAATCAATTTTAATATATTGGAGGTTGTATTATTTTATCTGTTAGTGTATTGAAATCATTATTTTCTTGTCTATTAGTGGCATTATCACTTTATTAAATATATATAGCATTACAAAATTTCTCATAAATGCTTTGAAACAAAATTTAAAAAAAAAGGAACAATTTTCTCAAAAATGCATATGGGATTCAAAGACTGTTGAAGAGTTTAAAACAAGGTGGAACGTTGACATCGAAAAAGCACAATTGGATGTTAATGAATGGCTCCAATTGTGCCATTGGATGATAATGAATAGCTCCAATTGCGCCATTGGATGATAATGAATAGCTCCAATTGCGGAATTTATGAAATTAGATCAAAGTGGGTGCCTGCACATGTAAATCATGTATTATTTGATGGAATTTATAAGGGATCTAAAGAAACTTTCATCCTTTAGCAAGGAAAAACGAGAATAAGCCATCTGCAGGGGGTAAGGTGCAGAGATAGAGACGAGAGAGGAGTGATGAATTCATCTGCTTTTTCTATTTCATTTAATTCCTGGTCCTAGTCTGTAAGATGTTTGACGTGATTTTTTTATTTTTTAAGGCGCAGGTCCCATGTTGACAGCAAATCCTATCCTTTCAATTCATCTAACGGCTACCATCTCACATCCGCACAATTCACAATTTTTTCGGATGTCCTCATGTTAGCGGTACTGTATAAATATAAGAATAATAATAACAATAATAATTTTTCCAATCCGATATTAGTAACTGTAATAAGTTCAGGACCAAACTACAAGACTGAAAAACCTAAAGAGTGTCACCGTTGAAATTTTTGTATTGACAAGGACATCAAAGCACTAGAACCTGAATGAAGTAGGCTGAAAGAATATTAAAAAATTGCAGTTACACCAGAAATTGGTGTCTACCCACTAAAGTTCTTGACTATACAATGAAAGCGGACCAATTTTCCAACAGGTACACATCATTCCTGGAAGTTTGAGGAAAAAAAAAAATTCCTTGAAGTTTTGCTTGCTACACGCGAAACTAGAACACAAACTAATTGGTTGTTGCTGCCAAATATTTCCTTCATCCATCATATTTTCTACATGCTATACTAAGAAAATCTCTACCGATCTGTACTGAAGGTGCCTAAATTTTGAGTATATGCCACAAGCATGATGGTAAAGTTCAAAGAAATGATGCAAGAAAAGTGTTTATGTGCTTACGGATGCAGGCAATCCTTGCAAGAATTAACATTTCAAAAATCATAGAAAAAAGGAAATGAATAAAATGAGAACCAGTTTATTGTTATGTGGAGATTCTTCTTAGTTAACTAATTGACTATTATGGTGCTATACTAAGAATGATTACATGATATAGACGAAAGCATTCAATTCTGTCTGATTATATACATTTCTAGAGACATTTCATTTCATACTGAAAGCAGAGATGACATCCATATTCCAAGTGACACAATGCCAATTGTAGCAAATGCCTGGGCCAATTCATACACAACATTTTGTTGCTGAAGCCGCAAATTTCTCCAGTCTGTCTGCCTGAGCACGAGTCAAAACCAAGAAAGAATGGGAGTTAACACAAAGAATATTTAAGAATTAGATGACAGAGCATGTGTCAAAACCGAAGCATGAAGAAGAATGACAAAATATATGATATTGTATGATTGCATAACTTGATTACAAAGAAAGTCAAAGAGAGAATTCATGGAAAACAGAAGTATATATCTGACCTAGAAACATCAAGGATGCATTTGATTTTCAATTGAAATTCATTCCTTAAATTTCAAGCCAATCTGAAAAACGAAATTCTGTGAGTGCTTCTCATCTTCTGGTTTCTCATTTTGCTGGTGGACAATATTTAGTTTTTTGACTCAACAAGCACAATCGTTTAACAAGCCCAAGTATGGGCCATTCTAACAACATATATTTTCTGCATTCATTCCCTTCTTATTCTTCTCCCACCCATTTTTTTCTACCTGGTATCTTGTTGTCGTTCAATCAATGAAAAGTAGAAAGAAGTGAACATAGAATTTTTTTATCATTAAAGTAAAGCTCAAGTAAAAACTTTTAAAGCTGCATTGGTGGAGTGGGCAAGGCCTACAAGCAAGGATATTTATCCTTTTTATTTTAAATATTTCTTAGGCTAAATTCATAATAAAGCATCTCTGGAATGCTTATATTTTCAACAGTACTTCTGCATTCTGATATGAGCAATTCCGATTGTACTGCAAAGAGAGCAAGCAGAATGGTAGAAGTGCATTAGCAAGCAGCTCCACGCAGAAATTACCTCACGTGATTGAACTGCTAGCAGAGAATTTATAGGAATCAATTGTGAAATTTACAGCACACTGACAACTTAAAGCTTAACAGTAGATGCTAACTCATAAGCATAGTCTGCTCAGATAGGATTAAGCAGCATAAAACAAAATCACACAAGTTCAAAAGTTGCATACCCTAAATCGGCAATCACAATGCTGATATTATCTTGGGAATGTTGGTCCTGCAGAAAATATGCAATTCCAAATTATACTGATTGTCTAGAGTAACTAACAATAATGAATCTTTAGTCCACTACGGCAGACAAAACATTATCCATGTAATTCCTTACCAAAGCAGCTCGTGCAAGTGCTTCACAAGCTAGCTGAAAATGGAACAAGAAGGAAGTTAACACCAGCAATGGTCATAACATTGTTAAACATCAAAGACATTTATTAACTAAAACTACGTTCAAGGGAAGAAACTAGAGTTCAAGCTGAATTTCAGTAGAAAGCAGAAAGATAACCTGTACATCTCCATGTTGTCGGAGCTGATTCCTGACAAATTTAACTGCATCTGAGCTGGAACAGATGATTGCAAACAATTCAGTGTTTTCTTCTGAACTAACAAACAAACTGTCTTTTACTTTCCAGGCACTTATGGAACACATATTATGGCAAGACCGTGAGGGTTGAAAAGTAAACCTATTCATGTAATCCCATAGTCCATCAGATGCTAACAGTACAAATTCTGCATCTGACCCAAGAGACACTTGAAAAATATCTGGTGATGCAATAACCAGGTCCTTGTTAAGTTGCACTCTGCGAACACAAAATATGTTACTATCAAAACATTTTGTAATTTCCAAAGTGGTGTAATGAATATCATATAAAATACCAACTAGTTTATGCAACCTAAATGAACTAATTTTTCTTATTAATTAAAAATGCTCAAAGGTGATCTCACAATGATGTCACTTGGAATTTTCCTTGATAATGCATGACGTAGCAGTTACAAGCATGTATATTTGGGCTGCATCACTCTGAACCAGTAATTTATATTGTAGGAATTTCGTATTGCATGTATCCATTTGCTTGATAGATTGAAATGATGATGACTATAAACATATGATTGGATTTGTCATGTATTATTTAAAAACTAGGAAATTTAGCTGACATAATATGATATGGTCACCATCCATCCATTTCTGATGAGTAATACATGATGCTTTAAACCATTCAAAGATGCTTCTTAAGTAGAAGTACAAAGGCCAGGATCACTTTCAAATTGTGAAAGTAAGCAAATTAGACCATATGATGTAACAATGGATTGTCACGGTTCCTGTGAGAGACCATATTTTTAGTCTGATCTGATTTTTCATAGTGATAAGGGTGATCCAATAATCAAACAATCAGAAAACTGAATCAAATTACCTACCTAGAAACAAATTTTTCTGACCATCTTCCTTCATTAACACCCTTCTTCAGCATCCTGTTCATGTGTAAAACATCTCTAAACCATCAGGATCTCCACATGGTATCAACAATATATGAAACTGACATGACAATAAATTCCTGGTTTAAGAAAGAACATGAAAAGCGTTAAGAGGCTTTACTCATTTTTCTTTGTCTTGAACCGGATGTCACCAAAAGCACGAGATACAGCAATGTCACCACATATCCTACCATTGGAAATCTATACACATTTTACATGAGAATCATCATCAGCTGTGTTATGCAACGCAAATTATGAACATCACAGAAGGTATGAACTTTTTTTTTGTAAGATTAAACTTAATTTATGCACTCTAGTTCCAGTCCTATATTCACAAATAACAGGCAATAGAATTTCTACTGAACCAAAAACCAGAACATAAGTTGTTGAATCTGAAGCTGAAACATCAGACAAATCTGACGATTCAGCAACAATTGTCTATGCAACAGTTACAAAGTTTCATTTCACTTAGAAGAAAATGGAAGCTAGATGGGAAAGCAAATACAATTAAAAATAAATTTTGTGTGTGTGTGTGTGTGTGTGTGTGTGTGTGTGTGTATTGAAGAACAGAAAAACACACCCATCCACCTGCTTCTCTGATTCTTCTAATTTCCTGAAGTGAGACCTGGCTGCTTCCATAAGGCCGATGAGGATTAGTCAATACATCTGCTTTTCCAGTACGAGATAGAACCTGTGTCAACACATTAGTCAGGGAATAGAAAAATTTCACGAATATTTAAACGTCTTTTGCAATCAACATGATTACTCAGAAGTTACAAGGAAAAGTTTTTGTCTGTACATACCACACAACAGTCACCAATATGTGAGATGAACAAAATATCCCTTCCAATGAACATAACAGTAGCAGTTGCACCAGATTCGCCCTCCTCCACATTCATTTCAAGCCTTTACAAAATGAAACATCATCTAAACATTCAATGCAATGATATAGAATATGCAATCATATTGAGACTATAAAACTATTTGAATAGTATTTCAGGAAAAAAAAAAGAGTTTTGCCCAAAACATCTACCAAGCAACTTACCGATTCAACAACTTCATATCAACATTTTCAAAAGCCTCCTGTAATGCCTTCTTGATGGCATTAAAATCTTTTCCACTCAATAGCAATCCTCCTTGTAAAGCTGCAACACATTCTTTGTATAGCTCATCCCTGCAATTGCAGATACTTTGATTCGAACTTGAAAACTTTGAACTATCCTAATAAAAATACCACTAACTTCGGAAACCATTAATAGACAGGATCAGTTTAGATATCATTCACTTCATAAGAGGAGTGATACTGAACTCTAGTTAAGATTTATGAACTGGTGAAATATTACTTTACTAGATAAACCTACTGATATGTGCCAAATCTGTCTTAAATTACCGTTTGACCCAAAAACTTAAGCCATGTGGAACAAGACAAATGCAATGATAAGTGAGATTCCAGCACAAGACCAATTGGTCAAATCGCTCTGATACCATGTCAAGTTACCACTTTACCCACAAACTTAAGCTAGTAAGGGTGAAAACAAAAGTGAGCTACGAAACTTTAAACCAATAATATTATTCCATGATGCATATAACGCTTGGAGAACACCAATACCTTTGTACATGTTGTCACTGAACATCAACATTTTATGTATCAGCCTGAGCTTAAGATGAAATGGTAACCTAACGTGATTAACCCATGATTGCATAAGATGCAGAAGTATAAAAAAAATCATAAATATTACATAATAAATAATAATAATAATAATAATAACAATGACAATAACAGTTTAATTAATGTGAAAATCATTAATGCTCATAATGGCCAACCTAAGAAACTTGACAGAAGAGACTCCACCATGGCCATCAAAAACAGCTGCAAAAGAGAACCCATCAAGGCCATCCGATTGAATAACAGCATCATCCTCCATTTCCTCACGTACGCCCTGTAAACTTACAGACCCCCATCGGATTCCAGCAACACCACTCAACGAAGACGGCGCGTCTATTGCAATCGCCGAGCAGTAGCACTGGCTTTTCCCTCTTGCTGTTGTTGTATTGACAAGGTTGCTTTTGATGGTAGGCTTGAAGTTATAGTTGAGCCTTGTTAAGAGAAACCTTTGTAACTGTTGGTTCAGCAACGCCATTAATTGACTGACTCAGCGAATTTGAAGGAGTGAGTTCAAGTGTGTTGAGAGACGAGAGGAAAGAATTTTATTAGTGGTGGTGGTGAATTTATGTGAAGGATAAGGAAGTGAAGGCGGGCCTCATAACTGATTTTAACTGATTTGTTATTAATGTGCTCCAAAAAACAATTGGGAAATTGCCAAAAATAGTTCTAAAAGTTTTAAATTTTTCAAGTTTTGACCCTTCTGACTTTTTAATCATACCCAGCAAAATATAATATTTTTTTTTACCAAATAGCCCTACATCACTTTCAATAAAAGAAAATGTTAAGAGTGCTGTTTTGTTTCAATAAAACAAAAAGAAGGAAAAAAAAGGCGACAGAAACGACTATGTGCTGCTGTTTTGTGGGTCCTACTCTCTCTTTTTTTTTTACCGCAACAAGCATTAAAATATTAAGTGAAAACAGATACTAAAGTAATGCGATAATAATAAAATAAAATAAGTGCTATTATCCCAAAGCTGATGAACTCAAATTTGCATTTGGTCGATAACAGAAAAAAAATGAAATAAAAAACATCGGCTATTATCCAAAAGTCGAAAGATCTGCATTTGGTGTCGACCATGACCTCGCCAACAACAAAGGCAACTTTGCAGTTGATGAAATTGTTGCTGAATAATTGGTAACTTTCTCTCTCCCATTATATTCAAATAAAATTAGTTTCTAGATGTGTTTTATATATTTAAATTGTTAGAATTTTTTTAATTTAAATTGTTAGAAAGTAATAGATTAAATTTATAAAAATTGCTTGATGTGTTTTATATATTTAAATTGTTAGAATTTTTTTACTGGACAATAATGTTATAAAAGTTTTTAATTACTAATTCTTAATATAAATGTTAATTATTTTGTAAAATGGAGAATTTAGAAAATAAGCCTGCACTCGAAGAGTTACAAGAAATAGGAGCCAACAATGTAGCTGAAAATGTACAATCGAAAAAATATGAGCCAACTCTTAGGATGTTATTTTTTCATGATTTTCATGAAAAAAAATCATGAAGAAATGTTTGCATTTCACAAAGCTTATGTTAAACAAGCAGGGTTTCCTGTGAAGGTTGCTACAAAAATGCAAATCCTTAAAGCTTAGTGGTTATTAATATAGTTACAATTTTAAATAAATAACACATAACAACAATCACAATGAAAATAACAATAATTTTATTTAAACATCGCAATTCATATGTAGTAGTGGGTACAATCTTTTCATTTATGCAAAATATATATTGCAATCATTATTCCTAAGATACAACATACAATGGATAAATAGACAGAATACTACAATCATTTCTGGCTTTATTGGTTTGTACAACTTTATCGCATGTAAGCACTTCAATTTGCACCCCCTTTTCACACGTTTCCATGATGGATTTGTTATTTCTAATGTACTATATTTGTCTGGCATTTTTTCATGCATTTGCTTGTACTCATTGTATGTTGTTTTGGCATCCAATAAAGATTTATAAAATTGACGAACATTACCTTTGAATCCATTTACCTGCTTTTGGCATTCAGGCTAAGAATCATATATGCTAGGCTTTCGTCCTTTGAAAACATCATAATAGGTTTGAGTAGGCATTCGGTTTCTATAGTGAAAATCTTCAAATCAAATATTATAAGCCCAAATTGATATTTGCTTTCCTAATTATAAAGTATTGCATCATTACAAAAAGGTAACATATGTGCAAAATAGAAAACGGATGTATTACATTATAAGAACTAACTTGACAGGAATATGGAACTATAGAACTATATTCCTTAACATTTAGTAATGAATTTAAATTTCTAAACATGCATTTCAGGATCCTCTTAATAGAATTGCTAGAGTGAAAAGTTCAACAACTACGAATGTGCATCATATAATGATGTGGATATATTCTGGCCTCTAAGTCTATTCTCATCATTTAACAGCTGCTAACTTCTAAGCTATAAATGCATAACATGGCCAAACCACTTAAGTGGAGGTTAAGGAATAGTACAAACTATGCTTACTTCACACAATCACGTTGAGTAGCAAATGTAGAGAGAAGAGCTGCATGCAGTTCAATCACTTCCAACATTCCTTACAATAACACTAAACTCATTAACAACATACTTGGCAAGAAAAACCAAAGACAGTCTCGGATTATCTAATTAACATTTCAAAGAAATAAAAAATTTTGAATAATGAAGATTAAAGCAAGAGCACATACAAAACAAGTTGTCATCAATTATTTCTTAATATGTATAAATTGATCAATCTAGAGCTAGATATTCACATATTCTTCTATTTCTAATCATTTTGAAATTTAATATAAACTTTTTTGTTTGTTTTATTCATGGCATTTAAATTAAACATTATGCAAAATGCAAAACTAATATTCAAATACAATGTTATTCAAAAATTCAATGCATTTGAAAGCCAAAAATTCGGTGGATTTACATATCAACACTATATTTCCCAAATCAAGTTATCACACAAAAATTATCACAAATCATGTAATTGAAAGTTCTTGTAGAATTACTATAAATCACACAACTATAATAACACAAATAAAATATATCAGAATCTATTTAACTATTTATAAATCACATAATTCAAATTTTTTTATTTTTAATTATTTGACAAAAAATTGATTATGTACAAGTGAGAGAGAGGGAGAGTTAAATGGGACATTTTGCGATGACAGTGTTCGCATGGTGGCGGTGGCTGACACGACTAAAATATGTCTAATTTACTCCTAAGTATAAGAACATCTAGTTATAGTATAGCTCGATGAGTTCGAGGTCGATCCACTGAAAAAATATTTAATTTGTTTATTTTAGTTTATCTAAAAAATGAAAATAAAATTTAAATATATGCAACTTAATTTAGATGAAACTATGAAACTAAATTAGTTAGGGTTATGGATCCACTTTTAGTAGTAAATAAAATTTAATAAATTCTTTTTATTTTTATTTTATTGCACAAAAGATTAGTTGTATAAATTAAAATTATTTTCCCATTAATTTTATTATGGATTAAGTACTTAGTGTGCCAAAATTTAACTTGTCTACAATAAGTCAAAATATCATTTTACCATGCTTTATACTAAGATATTAAGAATTTATTGTGCCAAACTCCCATGTTTGTCTACAATAAATCAAAATTTTAAAATATAAAATATAGATAAAATTAAATAGAAAATAATTGAATTTATATAATTAAAAATAAAATTTAATTAGATCATATTTTTTTACTAAGAGTTTCACCTTACCCTAACTATTAGCATTTAGCTTAACATAATTGAAATAAAGGTTATTATGAAAATCAAATTATACATGATTAAAAAAATGGTATTTGAAAATTGGAAATAAAACTAATTTTATTTATTGAAAATATATTACAAAATATTAAAACATAATTAATATAGAGAGAAGAGGAGCAGAATTTGGAGAAAAAGAAGTAAAGAAAGGTGTAGAGAGGCGTGTTTCCCCCTCTCTATTTATACCAATTCATGATCAATCTACACCACATACATAAATAAAGCCAATTACAGCATGGCCATATATTTCTTCCACTAACCAAACATAAACTAAACTCAATCCACTCAAGTACACCCAACTCATTCCACTAGCAATCACCACACCTAACATAATAAAAACTTATAATTTCACAATTATCACACTTAACGTGGTAAAAACTTATAATTTTACAACAAAAGTTGCGAATCCTCCTCGGCAATGACCTAATTTCTCGAACCTCTGGAATCTAAATTTCATGCCTGTACATTTGTTTGGAGCCTCGAATTGCATGAAATTATTATTTTTATCTAATAAACACACAAAAATACACAAGATCAAATATTTAGAAACATAATTAGAAATTCATAATATGTTACATAAATACAAATATAAATTATAATATAAGCACAAAATAACTTTTTTACCCTTTAATGAACATACAATTTTTAACACCAATCAGTAGCACTCTTGCCTCTGTCATGCATCGGTATGGTGGCGTTGGCTCCATTATAGGTCGGCATGATGATGGTAGCTTTGTTGATTGCAAGGTTATGGCTTTTGTTTTGCTGGTGGCGGCTTCTTTATAGATCGTTAGCAGAGCGGATATGCAGGCATTAGAGACAAAAGAGGATACTGTTTAGAGTGGATCACGTTTGAGATAAGGAGAGATTTCATTATTTTTTTGCCATTTTTAAACCTTATTTTATTAACTCTTATGGGCCACATAAGGAAGAAAGAAGAACGCGTGAAATGGTAGCATGTGCTGCTGCTTCTCTCATCCTTCTTTCTTCATTATGGCCATTTAGCAGCACTCTTCAATAAATTATCAAACCAATAGCACTCTTAAAGCATCACCAAATCTCACCACCTCACTAAATCACCAAACATCATCACTCTCAATAAATTAACAAATTCATCAATCAAATATAATAATGTGTAACTAAAGATAGAATCATTAAATAGAGAGTAAGAAGTTAAGGTTAATATATGTTTTTACACAATGTAAATTTTAATGCATTATGTTTAGGGTTTAGATTCAAAATTAATGTGGATTTTATTATAAATATTGTTAAACGTA